>KZ506488.1:111935-126757 GCA_002844005.1 Limosa lapponica baueri
GCATGGCTCCCGTGGGATGGGATACCTGTGTCCCTGCTGGAGCCTGGGCAGAACTAACCCTGTCCCCGCCGGAACCAGGACAGGGATCAATTAAAGAAGCGTAGGTTTTACTTTAATCTGCGCCTGACTCCAGCCCTTAGGTGTGCATGGATTTGGATATTCTTGGGCAGGCTGTACCTACCCTGAGACAGGCTGTACCTAACCCGAGACAGGCTGTACCTAACCCAGCATATAAGAGATTTGAGTATGAAGTAAAATGAATTTCTGCTGTGTTTCCAAATTTTATCTTCCTTGCTAATTAGCTATCCACAGGCAACCTCAGATGGGACTTTGAGGAAACCCAGAGAAAGCCTCAGAAGGTGTAATGCTTAGAGAGGCTGTCATTCCAGCTAATGAGGGGTATTTTTTACCCTCCTCTCCATTTCGTATCCCATTAACTGAGCTGTGCTTGTGAATAGTGGTTTTAGAAGTGGACCCGTACTCACGTATATCTTGCCAAAAGTAATCCCACTTAGTGTACATGAAATGCTGCCTATTTGGAAGATCACATTTATAGATATGTATTACTTGGAAGTGTGACAGTTACATATTCAACAATCAGTTACTGCTACCTGGCTGTAATCCTGTAACACACTGACTTTGATGCTGTCTCTTTACATTGCCTGCCTACTTCACAGCATGTTGTTTTAAGGCAGCATCGAAGGCTAATTGATGTGAAAGTGTTTTGAAGTATTTGCTCTTAAACGGCACACAGAAAATGACCATAAATCTGTCATTGAAACAGGAAGTTTTGCATTATTTGTTTATTCTTTTTTTTTTTACAAAAGGCTACCCAATGTTTAAATGAATTAATTTGGTTTGATGCACTTTTTTTCTTTATGGAACAGCTGTTTGTCACCACTGGTATTATTCAAAGCACTTTTCTGCCAATGAAGCAATAGTATTTATAGGACTTTCTGATGCTAGGTGACTTGTAAACCAACTGCACCTACCACATAGACCATTAAATGGGAGCAGAAATGCTGCTGCACTACAGTAAGTTTACTTCCTTGTGGTATACCAGCCTGCAGAAGAGCGCCCAGCTGAAAGGTAACCAACTGCAAGAAAACAGCTGCTGAATAATGCAACAGGAAAAAAAAAAACAAACACAAAACCCAACGTGTTTCTTTGCATGTGCCCCAAAACATGGGCACAAAAAGTGTTCCCAGCTCCCTCCTTCCTCTTTGTCATCACATGACTTTTTCATGTCAAAGTGTCCCCATCACATTAGCTGAGCCTGTGTGCTACACTTTGCATATAGGCTGTCCATCTGCTCAAATAGCTCTGTCAATCTGAGATGCAGGAGATGGAATTTCTGGGCAAAGAAGCTGGTGAGGGGTCTGGAGCACAAGTCTTATGAGGAGCAGCTGAGGGAGCTGGCGGTGTTCAGCCTGGAGAAAAGGAGGCTGAGGGGAGACCTTATCGCTGTCTACAACTGCCTTAGTCACAATGTTTTGACACAGCACCACATGGGCTACCATGAAGAAGATTATTTCTTTCCCAGCCAGAGGGGAAAAATGCCTTCTTAAATACTGGAAACTCTTGCTGGGTAAGGAATGATTCTCCTGCACCTGCGCACTACATATCGCCCAGTCCACAGTGTAACATTGCAGTAGATTTGACCAAAGTAATTGCTGTCAAGGCAAGTTGCTAGGTAGGGTCAACAAGAAAGAAGGTTCTGGCTGGGATTACCAGCCAGCACTTCGGGTAGCTGATTACTTCAGTTAAGGGAAATGAGGCTCCTTACCCTGAGGACACTGGTATGTTACCCTTCTTGCTCCCAGCCAAATCCAGTAAAAAAATCACCTTTTTCGACTATGTTGGATAGAAAACTCAACTTTATCCCTCAGATCCTCATCTTTAACAAGATGGCTTGAAATTCATCACCAGGCCGGGCTTCTGGAAAGTTACTGGTGATACAGCATACTGGTGGTACAGCCAGGTCTCAGCTGGGAATCCTGTCTTTAGTATAGGGATTGTGGTGCACTTTCAGTTCTAGAGGCCTGTGTGGGAACACCAGTTACTCCCCCTGGGAACTGGGTCCTAAGTGGAAGCTTGGACAGTCCAGCATTTCCCTAAACAAAGGGAACAACAGACTTTCCCGTTTGTACACGGGAGATCAATATATGGTTGCCACAGCATCCTTGGGGAGATGCTTAGTTTGCAAAAGGTTTGTTTTGGCATGGAATTCCCCATGCCTTCCATGCCATGTTGTGGGGGTGAATTTAGAACACTAAGGGTAGGCATTGTGGGGTAACAGATAGTTGTGCTATTAGTAGAAACTGGGGATCTGTTCTTGCTAAGCCTTCTGTCTTGTCAGGACACACGGGCTTTTCTTTGGAGCCATCAATTTGTAGCAGGAGCCTGACACAGAGACCATATAAATTATCCTCTGTAGGAGTTATTCTCCCTTCAAGTAGGGAGAGACCCTCCTCCCAACCTGAGTGGAAGCCTGTGCTTTATTTGTGTTGTGTTACATAGAAGTAAATACTGTGTGGCTGTAGTATTTCCTTAAATAGTTTGTGAGGTCTCTGACAGAGAACAGCCATTGTTCCCGAGGGATGTGTATATATGGCTGGTTGGTTTATTTTATGCAGTGTTAGCCTTTAAAGAGCTTTTACAGTATTTGGAATTTTACAGTATATAGAATAGTTTGCGACCTGTCTTGACACAATACTTACCTGCAAGTGAAACTTGGCTCTGGAGCTTTATTTGTAGTAGTAAACATATTACTAGATATCAGTACTTCTAAACTGACGTGTATTCTCCCTTCAAAAAGTATCAATGTCTTCAGCTTTAGACAATTGCCTCTAAAATCTAAAACATTTGAGGAGATACTTCTAATTAAAGGAAAACTCACTGTCTACCTTCAAGTTTGCTATACAACTTTGCTTATTGATAGTGAAACAATCACTGTTTCTTGTGTTATGTGAGAACACTCTGTGTTCAGGAAAACAGTTAACTCAAGATTTGAGCAAAGGAGAGTGACAGAAAACAAGGGATTTGCATTAGATATTTGCATTCAGAGCGAAACTATGATCTGTGCTGTACTTCTCTTATCCTGCTGGTTTTACTGGAATGGCAACTGTCGCTCCACAGCAGAATTCGGTATTTCTCTCTCAGGAGCCACTGACGTAAAAACCAGAGGTTTGTCACATACCTTTGTTTTAATATGTAGTACATCTTCATGAACTTGTCTATGTATGCACACATCCCTAGATACACACATTATGCTTGTTCCTATATATGTCGTTTCAGAATTCACTCACTGACCAAGAGGAAGAAAAATTGCCGCAAAACCCAAGGACTGGTTCAGCTTTTTCTGTAGCAATGAGTGGTTTGTGCACCTTGACTTTCAGGTGCAGAGTATAACCTTCTGACAGGGGAAAAGAAGACATAAGATACAGAAGATTTGTTGGCTTTCAGCATACGTGTCTATGAGTACCATGAATCATAGAGTCATAGAGCTGTATATGCTGGAAGAGACCTTTCAGATCATCTAGTCCAACTGTCAACCTAACACAGACAAAAACCATCACTAAACCATGTCGCAAAGCACTATGTCTACCTGTCTTTTAAATACCACCAGGGATGGTGACCCAACCACTTCCTGGGCAGCCTGTTCCAATGCCTGATAACCATTTCAGTGTAAAACCTTATCCTGATACCCAATCTAAACCTTCCCTGATGCAACTTGAAGCCATTTCCTCTTGTCCTATTGCCTGTGGCTTGGGAGAAGAGACCAACCCCAGCTCTCTACAGCCTCCTTTCAGGGAGTTGTAGAGAGTGATGAGGTCTCCCCTCAGCCTCCTTTTCTCCAGGCTGAACACCCCCAGCTCCCTCAGCCTCTCCTCATAAGACTTGTTCTCCAGACCCCTCACCAGCTCCATTGCCCTTCTCTGGACCCGCTCCAGCCCCTCAATGTCTTTCCTGTCCTGAGGGGCCCAAAACTGGACCCAGCACTCGAGGTGGGGCCTCACCAGTGCCAAGTACAGGGGGACAATCACTTCCCTAGTCCTACTCACCACAATATTCCTGATCCAGGCCAGGATGCTGTTGGCCTTCTTGGCCACCTGGGCACACTGCTGGCTCATGTTCAGCAGACTGTCCACCAACACCCCCAGGTCCTTTTCTGCCAGGCAGCTCCAGCCACTCTGCCCCAAGCCTGTAACGCTGCATGGGGTTGGTGTGACCCAAGTGCAGGACCCGGCACTTGGGTCCGTTGAACCTCATGCAATTATGAAGGTGTGCGCTGAAACCTTTAAGCTCCAATGCTATAAGCATTTAACTTAAACACTGCTGTTCAAAGAAGAAACAGTTTAATCATGGCTTTTGACAGTTCATATCACATTGATAACTTAGAAGGATCTGCTTCCTAACACCAGCCAGAGCACAACCAAGTTGTGTGTCACCCCTATGCATAAGCAGTTATTTTCCCATAGCAGGAAATACAGCTTTGTACAGAACAGTGATGTTAGCCGGCTCCAGGATCTCAAGGCAGCATGATTCTTACATGCTTTCAAGGATTAGTTGTAAAAATTTGAATTCAGCCCAAGTTCTTTAGAAGACATACCTGGCCTGTCCCTAGAAGAAAATGCTGGATGTAATGATTGAAATTTTGCAGTTGAAGGGTGGGGCTCGATTTCTGGAGAGTTTTGAGGTACAAAAAAGGATTTCCAATATGAGACGATGGCCCACCCCCCCTTAGAAATCTTGGTGAAGTTGAAGTGCCTGAATGATTTTGGTAATACTGGTAAATGTTCTTGTTCTCACTCCATAAGGTGCTGGGGCTTGCTGAATGTGAGTGCCATGACACACAGCAGGTTGTGTGATCAGGCTGCTGCAGTGTCTCCTGCCAAGTGAGCACTGCAGTGTTTCTGCTGGGCCTTTGGAAGCTGCTGAAGATCAGGATTCTGCAGCACTCTGTGCCCTTGCCCAGAAAAGCTGCCCCTATGGGCCTCAGCAGGTCCCTCAACACAAGTCCTGTCCTACTACTGTGACCCTGGATTGACCTCAAGAAGTTGACATGGTGTTGTGAGCATCCATCTCTCCAAAGCTCCTGCGGTCTTGTACAAGGTGATTGCCACTTTCAGGAGATTCAATGCTCCCTTGCTATCAGCTGTCTTCCAAATAAAAACTCGTCAGCTGTTCTGTATCAGGTGTCAAAGCACTCACTGGCATCCAATGCAAAGGGGAAGTCAAGTCTGAACATCAGTTGAACCTATGAGACTGGTCAAGGCACGCCAAAGACTGGACTAGGAGGCTAGCACAGGGGACAGTAGTTGGCAGCACTACACCGGTGGCCTGAAAGAGCCAATGCAAACAGCTTTGGAAGAACTTTGTATGTTTATGCCCAAAGGAGGCATAAACATATCTGCACACAAATGCTTCTGGGATGTTTAATGCCATTATTCTACAGAAGAAAAAAGAACGAGTCTAGGAGAGCTCCCAAAAAAGTAATATTTCTGCTTCCTTTGTGCAATAGAAACCAAGGGGGTACCAGGAGGGCCTGTAAGGCAATGGTGCCATTTGATGTCAAGTCCCATAGTTATGAGTTTGTGCTACAGATTATCATGCACTCTGGTTCCGAGGCTGCCGTAATTTAAAGGGGAATATTAAGATCAGGTGCATTTCCACAGCACAGACGGCTTCATGTCTGGCCAGTTAATTTGTCATCAGATTTTGGTTTTGTCTAAGTGATGACTCTACACTGTACGCTGGGCCCATAAACACTTGTGAAAAGGTGCTTGACTTTTTTCACACTGATTTTCTTTCCACTGAGCTTCTGCTTGGAAAGGTTGCTTGTGTGAACAAGTGTTTACATGATGGCCATTCTACTTGTAGACCTCACTGCAAACTGGAAGCTTATGCCAAAACTATGAAAACCGATAATCTTGCTTTTATTAAATTACAAAACAAACTGTACTAAACACATATCTCTTTTAAAATAAAAGGTACCATTCTTTATTGCATTTTACTAGTAAAACTTCATTAGTTTTATTACACCGTTATTACTCATTAATATTTAATAACATTTTTTGATGAAGCAAGGGAAACTAACCAAATTTTTAAATAATTCAGTACTAACTTACTCCCTCTAATGTATGAAGATGCTACATTGCTTTCTGGAACATTTTGAGCTGAATTCCTAAAGGTCCATCAAGATTTTAGTGGGTTCCCTTGAATTCATTTAACTACCAGGTTTTATCCTTCATTTGAGGCTCACTTAGTGGCTGGAAGAGTCTTCAGAGGGAACAAAAAATGGAAAACTTTAATGTTCTGTTCCTTTGCCAAATGCAATTGTAGATCCCTTCATATTGGCTAAGTGGGGAAAAGGAGTCACATCTCCTTTTCTTGTCTTAATCAATGAAATGCTTGTTTTTTGTGATCCACATACTAAAATAATTCTTTACAGTGGAATTTTCGGAGGAGGAGGACACCAGCATGTCTTGAATAAAAGGAAAGGGTCTGATATCACCAAAACCCTCCTCCTTTCCTGCAGCACATAGAAAGAAGATAAAGCTTTGTAAAGAAACAATGTTCTGTTCCAATCAGACTATTTGAAACTATTTTTGGCCTCTGAGTTTTAGAGTTAGTTCTTAAAGGTCTTTATAGGTAATCAGAACAAGGTCTGGGGTAAGAAATAAATATGTGTTCTCACATGCTAAGGGAAACTTCTCATTGACAGAACTTGGTTCTGATGGTGGTGGGTGGGCTTTTTGTCACTAAGTGATTTACTCTGACCAGGGTGCCTTCCTAAAAGAGATACACTAGCCTCACAGAGCATTGACTGAAAGACTGTTGCATGGAGTTTACTGAGGAGACAGTCTTTCTTGATTTTCAGGGTGACGATTGGCTACCAACGTTGGGTGACCATGAAAATGGCAGCTCAGCCCATTAGAGTATTTCTGGCAGACCAATACTATTGTTGACATTTGTGGGAGGTGCAGCAAGAGCAGCTAGTGCTCCATGGAGAGTTCTTGTCAAAGATTAACTTGGAGAGGACCTGATGAAAGAGGGAGTGTGTAGACGAGGGGGGGGGGGGGGGAGGGGTGCAGGACTCCATGAGGGGAAACAGCAATAACCTCAGCAATTTGGTTTGGCGAGACAAAGACCGGGGAAACACCATCTAACTTTGTAAACATCTCAGATGAAGCAGCACCAGAGCATGACAAAAGCCACTGAAACGAAAGGGCCAAGCTGTTACAAAAACAAGAGGGTTACCATGAATTTTTAAAATGCAGAAATTAGGAGGAGGTTCCTGCTATCTCAGTGGCAAGTTTCAGGAATGGCCCCCCGGAGCAAGTACTTGGGACAAAGAAACAAGGCAGTTCTAGGGATGAGCTTTTTAGACCTTTGAAGAAAATCCTTTGAGATGGGGCTGTCAGTAGAAAGGTGTTGCCCTTCCAAAGAAAGTCTCTTTCAGGTTCATGTTCTCTATAGTCATGACTCCTTTTGGCCTAAAAACTGGCATGCCCAAGCCATGTAGAAGGCAATATAGCTTGTTTACTCACAGTGAAATCTTAACATGAATCCAGATTGAAGCCTAAGAGGGAGTAGTTATATTTGTACCACAGCTTTGCTGCTAACAGCTGTTAGCAGCTTCCTCATTGTTTTGCTCCACTGTTGCACACCATCTCCAGAAGTGATATTGCAGCCTTCAGATTACTGATTGACTGGCACTGTGACGGCACTCCCATAATAACAATCTTCTGTGGGTGATAGTAGTTTTTGAAATGGTGTCATAGCCTAACGATTCAGCAAAACTCACTAGGATTTTATAGATACCTGGGCTTATGGATATGTAGCAGGTGCTTCTATTCCAGCTCATTTCACTTTGAAGCAGTAACACAGAGTCTGCACTAAAAATGTTGTTTCTTTGAATCATTTTGCTCAGTTGAACCAATGTTTTCACTAAGAAAACAAGTTACACATGCATTTATTTGCAACAGTCCTTGAATGTTCATAGCTTCAAGGTTAATAACATTGGGACTTCTGGAGAATAAACAAGAATACAGTTCATTTTCTCTCCTAGCTGTAAAATAATGCAAATACATCTTGGAATTGTGCAATGATTTTAAAGGAAATAGATGGTCTACATATCAACTTTTTACATAATCACGGAATTAGCTCATGTCCAAATTTACACTATCCTTCAGTGCAGTAGGTTATTTCAGGTGATATTTGCTATTTTCATACACTTAAAATGATTCTGTTAAATTAAAGAGCTTCTTTGGGATTTGTGTTTATCTTCTCGCTCTTTAAAGGAATTCATTAAGGTATGTAAGAGAAATAAAAGTAGTCTCTCTACTAAACATTTCAGAAAAGAGGTTATATACAAATACACCATATTGGTTAAAAAAGGACAATGAAAAATGTTTTCAAAAAGATCTACTTGCTAATTAACTCCCTTTTTTCAGGGTTGATCATCCTGTAAACCGAAAACTTTGCAAATTTGGCACTTCCATGTTTATAACGTTTGCCTGTGTATGCTGTTATTTGCATTGTAATCAGTTGTACTGTTCCTTTACAGAACTTGGGTTCCAGTATGGCAGGATTTGCACCGTGATAAGTGTACATTTTCCTTATATCTAAGGGAAAATTGAGGTATGCGTGTTTGCGTCTGATTAATGATGCTGTGAAAGACTATCACATGTTATGCTGCTATAAATTGGGCGCTGTTCTAACCCACTTACCAATTTTGAATTAAATGGTAACAACAGAAGGCTGTTATATGAATTGGCAAAATGGAGTCCATTTGCTGGGTCCGAAGTGAATTTCTTGGAATCTGATGAACACTTCTAAATTAAAGAAAATGAATTGGTAAAATTGTAAGAATTTCTGTGGACTTGACGTCATTCTGCTTACACTTAAGCCAGTGGCAAATTAACAATTGCCCTTCTGGTATGTGGGACAAGTCCTGCATTGTTTAAGTATTGTTTCCTAACGTATAAATAACTTGGTAATATTAACAAGTAGTTACCTAATTTCCATGCAGGCAGTGTTAGGCCTTCATCAGTGCTTTTGAGTACACTCTTTATCTTCTAACTATTTAGACAAACCCAAAATCTTCTGCACTAGAGCTCTGGGTATCCTCTGAGTATGTTGAAGTGACATTTTCATTTCTGTGAGTACAAGACATGACAGAGATACTATAGGTGGCAGCTACTTGCAGCCTAAAAGGATCCTCCACAATGAGTCTTCAATGAAACATAAAGTATTAACACTGTTGTGATGCTGAAATGTCTGTGACACCATAAAAACTAAAGAATGAAGTCATAAACTCTATGGCTCTCACCTCAGGCTTTTCATTGTCATTATGAGGAGACCCCTTGAATTAAAATAGTTTGAAATGAACCTCTTCTACATCTGGAAGAGTAGATTATCTGGAACTAACGACTACTAGTCTGCTGTATATTGTTACTGCCAAACCTTTCACACTGAAATGTGAGTCTCTTCAGAGTGCATTTTACAGCTGACTACTAATACAGTCACCGCTTTGCCTATGGTCCAGATCCAGGGCTTTCTATTGAAATGTCCAAAAAGCTCATAAGGGGCCTGCAGATGCATTTGGTGGTGGTTCTTCCAAGCACAGAAGCAATTTTATAAATTGGCTTGATAGTGCAGAAAGGTTTTATTCAGCATTGCTAATGAAAACAGGTATTTTGACTGATTTTCCTCTTAACTAAGAAGGCAAATTCTTATATTTTTGAAACAGGAATAAGGGTCTTATCTGCAAAGACTCATGCCTCTCCCAAATGGCTGTAACCTGGCACAACAAAATCAAAGCCGATAACTAATTTTTTTTTCTATCATACAATGATTGGTGTTTGTTTCACAATTTGAAGGAAACCCTTCTAAAAAGTGATGTTGTCTTAGTGCTACTAATCCAATAATATAATTATACAGGCCTCTGTTTCAGAGGAAGTGATAAATTGCAGCTTATATGTCTGAAATATTTGACAATTAATCTAATATTTGATTAAAGCATCTTAGAGGCAGATGTTTAAGTGCACAGTGATAAAATAACTGGGTGTCTGGGTTAGAGAGATCAAAAATGGGTTTCTTCTTCAGGGATCTTAACAGATATTGAGTACTGCTGGAAACATGGCTTCGTTGGGGATAGTTAAAGACATTTACCATCTGGCCCATGAATATATGCAGTGCCCTGGGAGACTGGAAAAAATCAGTTTTTCTTCCTGTGTTTGGCTTTGGGTAAGTCCCTGCATTGTTCACTAGTGTACTTCCCGCCTGCAGGGCCACGTCAGGGAAAGGGAAATGACAGTTCATTCTCCAAAGGATGCTGGGGAGTTGGAGAGGGTCTTGATCACCTGGTGTGGTGGTACTATGCATAAGATGACCTAGAATGCATGGTAGTAGAACCATGTGTTTTCAGCTGTACTGAATTGGGAGTGTTTTCTTCAGAGAGGTGGTGTCCTGCAAGGGAAGTTATGAACAGGCTTGAAGTGTACTGAACGATGACTTCAGGTGTCCTGTACACACTACTCAGGTTTGACTTAGTGCACTGTTTGCAGTAGAGATGGACAGCACAAGCAACTATGACATTTAAACTCATTTGAGGTGGGGATTTAAAAAACAATAATAAAAAAATAGTGAGACGAGGTAGCATCTTAAGCTTGGAAGGAGAGCTGTTAGAAGAGAAGAGCTTCTGTTAGTGCTTCAAACCATGCAATGGGGGGTATTGTGAAGGTATAATTGGTGAATGTGAATGGAGAGATGCTGTATTGTAGCAGCAAACTGTATCAGTTTTGATCCAGAAAGTGCTGACGGCCTAGGCACTGCTGTCCGTGGGTGCATGAAAGGCGAGGGAGTAAAGCAAGCCCACTGCTGGCAGACATTGCACTCTGCAATGATTTGCATCTTCACTGGAAAAAGCCTGTGAACTGCAAAATGTTGAAGATCACATCTGCAGTAGGCGCTAGTCAGGCTTAAGAGGGGTCTCGGCCAGGGTTTGACATGTGCCTGACTTTTTCAGTTTCCACTTCAGACTCCCCACCTTCGAGCCCTTACACAGACTGCAGCACCTGCGTTTTGCAAGTCTGGATCTGTGGCCCCTTCCCATCTCATGTGTCTTCTTGTTCAGAGCATTTCTGGGATCAATTTTGCCACGTTGCCCTGCTCCACACCCAGTCCCCAAGATTTACTGCGCTGATACCTCACTCACTGCACAGCTGTGGTGAAAATTTCCTTGAATAACAATAGGAAATGCCAGCAAAAAAAAGACTGAAAGCACTGCAAATGTCTCAAGATAAAACAATTTGCTCAGGCTGCAGGTGGATACCTTTAAATTTTCTTTTTAGACTTTTCTCCAGTGCAGGTTCCTGTGATGTCCAGCTGCCCTTTCACCTCAGCATCCTTGGAAGTTCAGGTAAACCAGAAGGGTAGTACAGGTCAGTGGTTAATGACCAGAAGGCACATGTATGAAGGGGGTAAACAACTGATAGGAAGTCTGTGTCCTTTAATTTAGTCAAGACACTGAAATAAGTCTGGCTGAAAAATTTCCACATTTTGCAAACCAGTTTTTACCTCAAATACTTATTTATTATATTTTTTAGGCTAATGACAGATTAATTGTACTTAAAATTATTTATGAGGTGAGGACGAGTTTTGGGAGTTTTTGTGTGTGTTTTACAGAATACTTATTTTGGTTATTTAAGAACATAAGTATTTCACCCAAATGTGGCATTCTTGTGCTATGTTTCCTGGGAGCTACAGTTCTGTTATGTTCCTCATATTTTTTTCTGATTCAGGCTTTTCCATGAGACTGCTTTTTCTGTGTCTGTCTTTAATCCAAATGTCCCATTGCTATGTCTGGGACTGCCTGCAAGGTTCAGCAGGTCAAAAGACACTCAAGCCATCTTGGTTCATCAGGCACCATGCTTTCTGAAATGACTTTTTCAATTTTTAAATCATTTGGGTTTTCAAACTGTCACTGGAAAAAAGAAATCTCAGCTCTGTACATGGAGAAGCAATAATTATTTTTTCCAAATGGTTTTAGTGGTATGAAAGCTGTACAAGCCATTTTGACTATGACTGCTATAACTTTTAGTGAGCCCTTTAGCTGTTATTGTGGGACCCCTTTTTTTTTCCTCCTTTTAGGAGATGTTCATAACAGTCTGTGGCAATCTGAATGGACCAGACTCATCTCCAAGGAAAAGCGTTAGCAGGCATTTTCCAAAGGCTTTTTTTTTTTTTTTTCCTGAGAATTTAACCTTTAACACAGACTCATCATTAACTGCAGTCATTTAAATGAAATGCCAGTAGCAGGGTAGTTTTCCTGGTTACCGTAGCAACATCACAGGGCATCAGATGGTGTCAACAAAAATCCACTGAAACATTATTATTTTTGAGCTGTGTCTATTAAGGCAGCTTAGTTTATCTAGGATCAGGTGGTGATGAATTCAGCTTGTATTTTTGTTCCTTCATGTGACATTTGGTATGTTTGTGCATGTGTGTCTCCTGGTGTATATTGCCTGCCTACACCTCCCCCTACTCCCTCCAAGGACTGCTGTGCTAAACTGAGTTTGTAAAGACTCATCAATCCCCCTGCCTTTTGGATGCCTGCAATTACTGTTGTTCCTCTGCCTGATGACAGTAAATGTCATTGTGAGGGGGAGGGGGCTGCATTCACCAAGCCTTTTATTTTCCTCTCTGCCACTTAGTATTTTATAACTCCTTTTAACATGACTAGGAAGTAGCTGTCTGTGCACTCCTCTGGTCCTCATGTCTCATCAGGTATCCAGGACTCTTTGCCCTTATCCTGACTATGCTTGGCAGGCAGGTGGTTATTTTGATGCTAGACCTTCTTTTCCTTCTGGCACATGGAAGAACAAAGATGAAAACACCTGTATAATTCTCTATTAGTTTTCTCCCCTGTAGAGTTGAGTTCCCTGAGTTGAATGGAGGAGGGCTATACCTTATTTCTTGGAAGGGTTTCAGACAAAATATCTTTGGTATAAGCCATCCGACAGCATCAGTTCCTATATTGGAAAAGCTGTGCAAACTTTTACAGAAGTGACCTCACTTCTCTTATGAATACTGTCCTTGACCGTTAACTGCATCTCACGATACTTAGGGTCCCATGGAAACAGAACTAATTAAAGCAACATTCACAAAGGCTAGTGTAAATGTCACATTTCAATACAAGCATCCAGTACCTGGATACAAAACCACAGGCAGAATTCAGACTACTACAAAGAAACAGAGTGACTGCATTTCAGTTTTCTGATATACATCATGCTTGGACAAAAAATCACTGAAAAACTAAAAATTAGATGTGAGTTCTTTATAAACACTAGATGTTATTTAGAAGAAAGGGCTTTTCTCCCACTGCCAGAAGGAAATACCAATGCTCAGAAAACCTGATTAGTGATGGGCCACGAGACAGATGTGGTGTAGTTCTGTGTCCATCTACTCCCAGATGTAAAATAATTCAGTTGAAAAATCATGATGCTGAGGTAATTTCTACAGACTTTCCAGAAGTAGTGCAAAATATTAGAATAACTGTGTACAGTTGAGCATTGTTTCCTATTTTTCTATCATTTTCCCACTGTTATACTTCATTATCCGTATTCTAGGTGTCAAATTTTCAGCTCATGTGAAATGTATAGCTTCTTTTTCCACTACTATGCATGTGTCTCTTGAATATATGGGACAGTGTGATCCCTGAGACAGAGTTTATTTATCAGGATGTATCTTCTTACTACCAAAAACCTCAGCTAAAGATTTTTAAGAAGTCCCCTGAAGTACTACCTGAATGGGAAAGGTTTATCTATTTTGAAAAATAAAAAAAATCAGTTTTGTATGCTAGAATCCAGTCTCATTGTGACACTGATATAAAGAGGGAAGAGCTTAAACTGTGCTCTGTTTGAAGTGTGCAAATCTGTAATAAAATGAGGAAGAGTACACAACAATTGGAAGGAAAATCTCACACAGCAATTGGAAAGAAATCCTTGTAGCTATTTTTATTAGTACTTGGGGTTCAGAATAAAAAACAAAAGAAGATCATTTTCCAGGTTAGCCTCTGGATCCCCTGTGAGCACTTCTTGCCTGTAGATATATAAACAAGCTTCAACCACAAGCAAATTACCATTCTGATAAGGCGGTGTCAAATGCTTTGTTACTGTATAATTTGATCCAGAGAAACATTCTGAATTCAAGTGGTCACAAGGTGTTCATGTTTCTGCAGAGAAGTACAACGATGAGTTCAGAAAGTTTGTCTCACTGCTGAAAGGCAGAAGAAAGGCTGAATAAGTTCATAGTCTGAACACAAGCTGGATAAAATATTAAACAAGTTGTTCTTTCCACAGATACATTCGAGTTGCTAGTCTGCTCCTGCGTAAGCACAACTGCCAAAGTAGCCTGACTTTTTTTTCTTTTTTTTTTTTTTTTAATCTTTTTACCTGAAGAAGAAATAACTTCCACTTGTGATTTTAGATAGAGTAGTCCAGGGCAGCACTGAAAACTAAGCTTTAATTGTAGATAATTGAGTTAATGGAGACTGTCATTTATTGAAAAAAATAATTAGGAATCAGTGGCCCACAAAATATCACAAAATACTTGAACAACTGGGCAGTACCAGCCTTACAGAGATGTAATAATTTTTTGTCAGGATTATTTCTTCCAAGAGCAGTTACTGTTTGCTGTGGAATTTACCTCAATAGACAAAGATTTTAAGACTTTTTTGTAGCCCAACCATGTTACATATGTATTTCTTTATAACATAACACACAGATTAAGTTAAAACCTTGTTTTAGAAACAA
>KZ506488.1:126767-178533 GCA_002844005.1 Limosa lapponica baueri
GTGATCTGGACAAGGGGATTGAGTGAACCCTCAGTAAGTTTGCAGATGACACCAAGTTGGGCAGGAGTGTTGATCTGCTTAGGAGTAGGAAGGCTTTGCAGAGGGATCTGGACAGGCTGGATGGATGGGCCAAGTCCAATGGGATGAGATTCAACGGGGCCAAGTGCCGGGTCCTGCACTTGGGTCCCAGCAGCCCCATGCAGCGCTACAGGCTTGGGGAAAAGTGACTGTAGAGCTGCCTGGCAGAAAAGGACCTGGGCCGCTGGCTGACTGCTGGCTGAACGTAAGCCAGCAGTGTGCCCATGTGGCCAAGAAGGCCAACAGCATCCTGGACTGTATCAGGAACAGCGTGGTGAGTAGGACTAAGGAAGTGATCATCCCCCATACTTGGCACTGGTGAGATCCCACCTCGAGTGCTGTGTCCAGTTTTGGGCCCCTCACTACAAAAAAGACATTGAGGGGCTGGAGCGGGTCCAGAGAAGGGCAATGAAGCTGGTGAGGGGTCTGGAGAACAAGTCTTATGAGGAGCAGCTGAGGGACATGGGATTGTTTAGCCTGGAGGCTGAGGGGAGACCTCATCACTCTACAACTGCCTGAAAGGAGGTTGCAGAGAGGTGGGGGTTGGTCTCTTCTCCCAAATAACAGGTGATAGGACAAGAGGAAATGGCCTCAAGTTGCGCCAGGGGAAGTTTCGCTTAGACATAAGGAAATATTTTTACATGGAAAGGGTTATCAAGCATTGGAATGGCTGCCCAGGGAAGTGGTAGATTTGTCATCCCTGGAGGCATTTGAATGATGGGTAAACATGGTGCTTAGGGACATGCTTAGTAATGTTTTTGTCCATGTTAGGTTGATGGTTGGACTAGATGATCTGAAAGGTCCCTTCCAACATAAACAATCCTATGATTCTATGATTCTATGACTTTGCTCGCCCATTCCCTGCCTGGCAGTCCGTACACTTGAGATGTGTGGGAAGAGAGGTTGCCAGTGAAGATTGAGGCAAAAATGTTGTTGAGTATCTCCGCCTTCTCTTCTGGTCCTTTTTTTACCAGTTTGCCAGTGTTTCTCATTGGGGGATGATATCCTTGATATTATCTCAATGCATTTGAATTGTTTCAGCATAATTTTCTGTACTGTTTATTTTTCACAGCCTTGGGACATAGCGTGAAAATGTCTAGGCTCTTTTGAGCAATATGCCCTCACTGTGTGTATTGCTTCTAGTGTCTTCTCCCTTCAACAGACCATCAAACTGCTCTGCCGGTTCATCTTACCTGCACCTGATTTTGCCAGCTGCTTCTAAAATTCATTGCAACTTTTTCTGGTGAGTAATCTGAATATTCTGGTCTGATCTCTTTCTGTGATATGACATGACTATGATAATCAATAACCTTTCTAAATGAACCTTTGGTGTTAATTTTCCTGCTGGAAGAGGTGATGTAATGCCTATGTGGAGAAAGAGGATGGGGAGAAGTTGTTCATTCTTTCTAATAAACGAAGAGCTAAGAGGCTTCTAAGAAATTAGTAAGTTTAAGATGAAGAAAAGGGAACAACTTTTTTGGCACAACATCTATTTAATATGTAGAACTCCTTAAAGAGCTCAGAATAAATTTTTTCAGAGTGATATAGTACACATCCAGTGTGCATGAGCATAATGATCTGAGGCTTTGTCTCAGGATGATAACAGAAGCTGGTTTTCATGAGCTGAGATTGCACAAGTGAGGAAGGATCATTCTATGCTTACCTTAAAGACACCACACTGCATTGGACTGACCTTTGATCTGAAGTCTTGGGGCTACTCTTGTGTTTTCCCATACTGAACATGGACATTTATATTATTATTCTGTACCTTGGCCACTGTCTTTTAAAGGAAGGAGGAGGTGGAGGAATGGTGTAATGAAAGGTGGAGGAATGGTGTAATGAAAGTTCCCTTCAAATCTTAAGCTTGAGATGTACGCACAAAGGCAGCGTAGACAACTACACACTGCTGTTTAAAAACAAAAATCCAAGCCATGAGAGTTAGACATACAAGGCAACAACTCATTTCCTGCTTTGCACGTAATGTTGCAGAAAATCCTCTGAATCATCAAGATGCAGGCTACCAGATTTTTAGCTTCCCAGATTGCTCAGGAAATGCCACCTGTCGTCAGATCTGTTAACATACTGATTGCAGAGGAGACTTTTATTAACATAAAAGTAACAACAACAATTTTTTTTGTGATGCAGGACTTTTTCAGGTTGTTACAAAGGACTGTACATTCAAATATGAATGTCCAGTGAAAGAGACAGACTGCATGCAGCTTGTAGTTTTCCTATAGGAAGTGCTTTCATTTATTTTGCTAGCCTATGGACAGCATCAAACTGACAGTATCACTTCATCCCAAGGAAAGTGTTAGTACACGCACATCTCTTCCTATCTTCTTTTCCCAAAGAAATCACTTCAAATGAATGCTGAAATTAATAATTTTAAAGGGGGAAACCATTGTATCTGCTAGAAATTAATCTATGTAGACCTATAACTAAATCCTTACTCTGACAGTGAATCTAATTACATTATTTAATGTAAACTAATGTTTTATGGTAGCCATAGGGATAGAACGGGATAACAATGAATATCATATAAGTAATTATTACAGGCTGTGTGCCTAACTCAATGTAACTAACTTGCAGCATAACCAAGGCTATAAAATTGCAAAATACCAGAGACATGAGGCAGAGTGGAGTCAGGTGCAAGAGGTGGGAAGGAACACCATGGATGCCCTCTAACTAATAAATGTAATCAACCAAGAATGGAATGATCATATTCCATTATCTTTTGCAGATATCCTTTTATTGGTGAAGGTAAGAGAAGAGAGGTCTGGCACTTGAGTGTATTTCCCATCTGCAGATATCTGAACTGTTCCTAAAACTTAGCCATGGAGCCTGAATAGGTGAGGTGGGACTTCTGCTCTAATATTCCTTTTCCCCTGCTACTGTTCTTGATGTCATATTTAGTCCTCATTGACTGTTTTTTGTTTTCATTCTAAATGGGCATGGTCATCATACACACTGTTGCCGCACATAATGCACTCTTCTGTAGCATTGTATTGTATAATTAAATAAAATCCTTTTCATATGTTATCATGAAGATACAGTTTTCTAGGGTAGGTTCCTTGGACTCTTTTGATTTTTCAGCTAATATCTGTCAAGGTGCTCTGCTGTGGTATATGTGAAAGTATTCCAATAGGTAGGTTAAGGCTGAATTTTAGCAGCTGGAAATGTGACCATGGATAGCTGTAGGCTCTGGTAGCCTAGACCAGGGAGCCACTTTCTTTGGCCCAGAATACGCATGCTTCACTGTAAGAAGCTCTAAATCTGAACAAAGGTGCTTGCCCTGCCTAAAGCCACTGAACTCAGCCACATAGTAGTAGAGAACTTAAACGAACAAACAAACAAACAAAAAGCTCTGCAAGAAGCAGCTACAGGTGCTATCAAATGCTTAGAGGCTTGCTGCCTCTAACAGGACTCGTTCTCAGTGCTTCTATGACTGCTGTGACTTTGAGTCTAGATACCTTGCATTCTTCTAATTGTTTTATTTTCATACTACTTACCGGGGGGTAGGCTGTGATAATTCCTCTTTGGACAATTGGGAAGAAAAAGCTGAGTAATTTGCCTAAGATCAAAGTAGGCTGATGGTGGGGAGGCCTTCCTCCCTTGAAGACAGTCTGAGTTTTATTCTACATTTAAAACTGAGATATCCATGTGCCTTCTATGCATGTTTGGAATGGGAGAGCTGTAAAATTGGAGATAATGAGTACCTTAAGCCCAAAACGCTGATCCAGTGAAAATAACACATTTATGAGCTCTATAATGGAGCTGCACCTATATCTGAGAAAACACAACTTTACTACAGAAGGCTTTGGCCTACAGGAAGACTTGTCCCAAGTCAGCTGATTTAACCCCCACGAAGAAATTAAAACAGAATGTGCTCTTCTTTCAAGTAAAATATAACAGTAACAAGTGGAGTGGCTGTGCTGTGAGGATGGGACAAAGTCCAGGGGTGGTTTAATTATGCCATGCAGGCTGAGCAATTATTTTGCCTCAGCCCTCTCTAATGACAGTGATGGAAGCTCATTATGACAGGAAAAAAACAATATGAAGGGAAATGGAAATTGCTGTATGCAGAATGTATAGAAAGCACCAACGTTTTAATGAATTTAGAGGTTAGTCAGATGTTTGCCATCTTACACCACATACTACTCTTTCATTGCTAATGCTTACAGCCCTCAAGGGTTGAAGGTCCCCCATTGAGAACCCTGAGGCATAGCGTGACACCAGTAAAGTACAACTCAGTTCTCAGTCTAGTTTTGCTATTTCATCATCTTCCTCTGGATCTGGCAACCTCACAGCGTGAATATAGGCAGAGGAAGAATGCATTGCCTTATTTTGTTATACATATTTCTGAAACATCTATTTGTGGCTAACATTGTCAATGCAGTGGGAGTGTCCAGGGGAATTCTCCCTTAGACTGAGGTGTGCTGTGACTTATGGCTTTCCATGGGATCATGGAAAACCAAATAATTTATATCCAGATGGACAGGTAGCAGATTCTGAATGTAAGGAACTAATATGTGATGAGCAGACAGGAGATATACATAGAATCATAGAATCATGGAATTGTCTAGGTTGGAAGGGACCTTTAAGATCATTGAGTCCAACCATCAATGTAACACTGCCAAAACCATCACTAAACCATGTTCCTAAGCACCACGTCTACCCATCTTTCAAATAACTCCAGGGATGGCAGATTAATGACAAACTCACTTGAGACTAAATGTAGAATGGAAGGCTGCATCAAGTGTATCGTGCTCTGTCCTATCTAGATTCCTGTCATAAATGTAAATACAGTATTTGAGGAAGACTGTACTTGATGACTTAAAGAACATAAGTATTCTGTCATTTTGTAACTACCTTATGCATATGCAGTGCTAAGGAATTCCCTAGAGTTTCAATTATTTCAAAACAGCAAAATAATTTGGCTTAAGAAATATATGCCAAAGCCAGAATGCTGAAGAAATGAGTCAGTTGAAAGCGATGTAAAAAATGTATTCCAAAATGCAGACTTCAGCTTTAGTGAAAAGTTGTCAAAATGCTCTGAAAATGATCCTTGTTGATGCACCCTTGTTTCCCCAAAATCTGAAGTTCTTTTCAGTGAGTAAAAACAGTTTCGAAGGAATCCAATGAAAAACTTATGTCAGGCTGTTTCCCTACAACCATATGATTTTATTCTATATTCTTGATCCAAAAACAGTGACACTTTTGAAATTACGACATTGGATGAAAAGCATCATATTTAGGCTATCTTTGGATGTCTTGTCATACTCTTACATGTCTTTTGTGTTTACTTCTTCGGATTCCTATTTTTAGGAAGGCTAGATGTGTATACTTGAAATAAATAAATAAGCCTGCCAAAGAGAGAAAGCTGACAGGTTTTCTGGGAGACTTTTAGAGCATTCAGAGAAACTAAAAATGTTGCTAGGCCTGCAGTTAAACTGCAATAGTTAGCAACACTGGTTTAACTTTTTCACCTCTGGTGTTTTTTGTATCTGATGTCCTTAGCACCTGTTCCATCTGACACATGAAATTTTTCCCACAAAAAGGCCAAGTTATGAAAACCCACCACGGAAATTCTTGGACGTGAACCAGTTCAGGGTTTAGAGCTAGATATCATAATCTAAATCTACATCAGGGAGATAGTACAAACAACATTGGTTTAGAAGAACAATGCAAAAAGTAGAACAGGGTTGCCCACAAGGTTGTCAGTAGAGCTGAGCCCATATTTAACTTACCCTGAAACCTCATAGTTTGGTACAAAGCTGAACCAGATTCAGTTCTGGTTTTACACAGCTAAACCTGTTGAAAGCTTACAAAAGCCAGATGGCCATGAACATTCCCCATTCTTAATATGGCAAAAACAACACGAAGAAAAATAAATTCTGGTATTAGAAACAGACAACAATTTGTTTCTCTTGTTGTTCATTGCACCACAATGTTGAGAGTAACTGGTCATCTAGACTTTGTACAGGAGAAAGGTGCTCTAGCACGTAATTTGAACTCAACAAAAACTAGACATTTGAATTAGGTCAGCTGAATGAAATGCTAAAAGTGCACATTTTTCTTCACTGACAACAGAGGTGTCCAGATCAAAAGCAGATATATCTACCTTTTAAATGTATCACATGAAGCAAGACAACTTCCACATACTAAATGCTGTTTCTCGTGATGGTCATCATTGCCAGTAGGCCCTAGTGGACCTCAAACTAATCCTAAATTACGTTACCAGAGAGGAAGAAGATGAAAAAAATATCAAAACATGGAATAGCGTTTTCTAAAAATAAGCTACTGGAAACTTAGTCTTGGCCTCACTGCCACTGTAGGAAGTTCGGACACTGACCTGCTGGGGTCATTAATTCTCAACGTCTCTGGAGACAGAATGGGTCCCCAGCCCTATATAACCAGGAGTACCTAATCTAGCTCAGTTTAGCATAGCATATTGCCATCTATCAGTTGGCATAGGGAAATTCCTTCTATACATAGAATAGAGATGCAAATTTTAACTTTCACTTGAGAAACAGTAGACAAAAGTATCTTACTCCAAGACCAGTCCTGCTCCCCTCCCAGCTCTGATACTGCTTGTTATTATCAATGCTGTTGAAATTTGCCAACACTTAGTTTACCTGTCCTTGATGAGCTGGAATTAATTTAGAAAAAAAATACTACTTAAAGTTTTTTATATAATAAAGTAACTTTTCTAGCTCAAATAAAGCACATGAATTGTAGAGGGGATTTGATAAATAGAAGTATATCAAGGCCAGCAAAATGCTTTACTTGACTCAAGAGTGTCAGTGTAGTTTTCTTGGATCACCTCCTGAATCCAAGTAGTCTAGTCATGACTGTTTCATTGTAGTCTCTTAAAGATGGGGAAGTGATTATCCTCTGATTCGTGATGTTTTTAATGCCTTGTATGTTTTTTTTCCATAACATTTGGCCACACTTCCACCATTTCTTTTCATTCTTGTTCAGATTATACATCATGCTGGAACTAGAACTTCTTGCTATTAATTCTAATAGGGTAAATGAGCATTCAAATTTCTCCTGATTAAAAATAAAAAAGGTGCTATAAAATTTGGCAGATGGGAAAAGAAGAAGTTAAACTCTCTTGATAATTTTTAATGGATCCACTTTAACAGAGTCTCCAGTAAATTGTTCTCAGCACCTACCAGCAGTTCAGGGAGTTGCTGTCATCCTTGTTTTGCAAGTGGAAACTTTGAAATGCAGAGAGTTACCCAAAAGAGAGCAACTGTATAAACACTTCCCGTCTTTTGTTCCCAGTTAATCCAATGGCCCGATAAAATGTGCAGAGTGGACTTAAATTGTGTTTACAAAAATTAAGCGCCTGACAAAAATGAAGGTACCTAAATGACATGGGTGGAGTTACAAAAAAATTTGTTACTTATTGATAGCAATGAGAGGCTGCAGTTCTTCTTCTTAGAAGCTGTGCTGAAGATCTGTAGCCCAGAGAGCTCACTCGATCCTAGTCTCAGGACACAAGAAGTTCTGAATGTGTCAGAGAGTTAAGAATGACAGCGTGATGGTACCCTATTTTCTTCATCTTGCTGGGACATCTTGGAGCTGCGCTTTGCCAGCATCAGAGGCCAGGAGGGTTTCAATCTATTTGAAATAATCCTGGCTGAAAACTTTCCACCAAGATGTTGAGGCGTTCTCCCCCAGGGAAAACAGCTTTTGCAAAAGGCTGGAGGTCCATTTGCATGCTTCTGCAAAAAAAACGATCCCTTTCTTGGGAAAGGGGGAGAGAAATGTTAAATTGGTGGCACTTTTTACCACCAAAGCAAAAGTAATTTTTCAAAACTTGTAGCTGTCTTTGGCCAAAAGGCTTTTATGGGTGTTTGGCTTTTAGACAGCTGGTAAATACACTGAACAGTTTTATGGGGAATGAAATTCTAAATGTCTACCGATTTGATATTTCTCTTGCTGTTATCAAACTTTGATTTCAGGTCAATTTAAGGGAAAGTAAGTGTGATAAGAATTTTGTACTTGAAGATTAGCATTGTTATATTGCCTGTGGTTTTCTTTTTTTTTAGACTTTGCTGTTCAGGCAGGAAAACAGAGTTGAGTGAATTTAAATTAAGAGGAAATATACCTGCACAGGGTTTAACACAGGAAAAAAAAATGGTGGGAAAAAAATATCTAATAGCTTCATCTATATTAGTGTTTGTGATTGTGCTCTGAAGTTACACTTCCCAGTTCTATCAAAAAAAAAAAAAAGAAAAAAAACCTGAAAGATTGGCAATGACAGAGCAAGAAAACAAGATAAACACAATGAGATACAAGCAAGTGCCTTCTAGTACAATTTCTTTAAAGTAGACTGCTGATTTAGATTATTTGTGAGCATCTAGGCATTGAGGCTATCAACACAAATATCTTAATTACTTTTCCACAGCTTTTACAAACTACTGCTTCTTTTTTATTTACTTTTTCTTGCAGACATCTTGTTGAACCTCTCCTAACCAATTTACTTTCTACCAGTTTGGAATTCTTCTCATTTCTAAAAGTTACTCCATTCACTGTAATTGCTTTGCATTAGCCCGGTAAGTTTTTTGTTCTTGGTTCACTTGTTACTGGAGTGTGAGAAGCTCATATTTGTGTGGTCCATTCATTAGTCTGAATAAAGAGGAAGAATTTTCTACTGGTGATGTGCTTAACATTATTTTCTCTGCTTGAGGTTGTGAGCAATTCACAGAAAGAATCAGCCCATTGATCATGCAACCTTATTTCTCCTGCTGAATAGAGGACTGAACAGAGAAAGATTTGTTAGTTCTAACAAACCACCGTAGAAGAGAAAGAACACTCCAGTAGAGAAGTACATACATGAAATGTGTCTGACACCTACTCTGTTTGCTTAAGTGCACTTGGGTTTTTGGGCCTTGGTTGCTGTGTGCTGAGTTTGTCTGAAAAACCTGGCTACTTTACTGAGATGAATAAATAAGGAAAGATCTCAAAGGGATCTTGGAAGTATTGTTCAGTTTTCAAAAAACACTGTTTATTTCTCTATATTGAAAATATTTCAGAAGGAGCCATTCCATCATCTTTCCAGGGATGGAGGTGAGGCTGACTGGCAAGAAGGAAGACTCGGGAAACTACAGGCCGGTCAGCCTCACCTCCATCCCTGGAAAGATGATGGAACGGCTTGTTCTGGGCGTCATCTCAAAGCATATGGAGGAAAAGAAAGCTATCAGAAGTAGTTAACACGGATTCACCAAGGGGAAATCACGTCTGACTAACTTGATGACTTGCCTTCTATGATGGCATGACTGGATGGATAGATGAGGTGAGGGTGGTGGGTATTGTCTATCTTCACTTCAGCAAGGCTTTTGGCACCATCTCCCACAGCATCCTCATAGGTAAGCTTAGGAAGTGTGGGTTAGATGAATAGACAGTGAGGTGGATTGAAAACTGGCTGAAAGACAGAGCTCAGACGGGTCGTGATTAGAGGCACACAATCTAGTTAGAGGTGTGTAACAAGTGGTGTTCCCCAGGGGTCAGTACTGGGTCCAGTCCTGTTCAATACATTCATCAATGACCTGGATGAAGGGATGGAATATACCCTCACCATGTTTGCTGATGATACAAAACTTGAGGAGTGGCTGACACACCAGAAGGCTGCTCCACAATACAGCGAGACATGGACAGGCTGGAGAGTTGGGCAGAGAGGAACCTGATGAAGTTCAACAAAGACAAGAGTAGGGTGCTGCACCTGGGGAAGAATAACCCCCTGCACCAGGACAGGTTGGGGGCTGACCTGCTGGAGACCACCTCTGAGGAGAAAGACTTGGGAGTCCTGGTGGACAATAGGATGACCATGAGCCAGCAATGTGCCCTTGTGGCCAGGAAGGCCAATGGCATCCTGGGGTGCATCAGGACGAGTGTGGCCAGCAGGTCGAGAGAGGTCATCCTCCCACTCTACTCTGCCCTGGGGAGGCCCCATCTGGAGCACTGTGTCCAGTTCTGGGCTCCCCACTTCAAGAAGGACAGGGAACTGCTGGAGAGGGGACAGCAGAGGGCTACAAAGATGATGAGGGGCCTGGAGCATCTCTCTCATGAGGAGAGGCTGAGGGACTTGGGTCTTTTTAGTCTGGAGGAGAGAAGGCTGAGTGGTGGATCTGATGCATGCCTATAAATACTTCAAGGGAGGGTGTCAAGAGGATGGGGCTGGTCTTTTTTCAGTGGTGCCCAGGGATGGGACAAGAGATAATGGGCATAAACTTGAACACAGGAAGTTCCATCTGAACATGAGGAGGAACTACTTTACTTTGAGGATGGCAGAGCCCTGGAAGAGGCTGCCCAGGGAGGTGGTGGAGTCTCCTTCTCTGAGACATTCCAAACCCGCCTGGACATGTTCCTGTGCAACCTGCTCTGGGTGGACCTGCTTTGGTGTGGAGGTTGGACTAGATGATCTCCAGACGTCCCTTCCAACCCCATATCATTCTGTGATTCTGTGAAAATGGTGTCATAAATACTTCGGGGGGGGGGGGGGAATGTTTTGTAAATAACAGTGTTGGGTTTCATGCTGGTTGATACTGACCTAGAAAGGACAGTTCTGCTCCAGAATTTCAAGAGAGCTGTAATGGTGATACTGCCACTCCTTTCTTCTCTGAACCAGGCTTTCTGACCATGCTCTCTTGTAGGAATATTGTCATTTTCAATATTGTATCATGAAAGCCAACCAAACAGAATTTGTTCCAAAATGTCAATTTTGCTTGATATTTTCTGCTTTCCTATTTGTCTGTTACTCCTTCTTGGCACTTTTTCGTTCAGTCTTAATTTTTATTTTCAATTTTAAAATAAAAAAGAAGTAATTGGAGAAAATAAAAAGGAGTGAATGCGATTTTTAAGTGAACATAATGTTAAGGTTTTTTTCAATGACTGAGGAGACTACAATAAAAAGCTTCATCTTTTTGCCAGTGATTTAAATGCGGATACAAAACTGAGTTTGCAGTTGAGTGGTGTTGTGTGGTGCAGTGGAGTACTTCTTATCCAATGAGACGATATAATAACAAAACAGTGCTTTCATCAAATGATGTGTTGTCCTGAAACTCAGTACTACCTGTATGACCACCAGTTCGTAATAAAGAGTAATGGGTATATCAAGTCTTTAAAACACATTTTGATTCTGAAATGGGTCATGAACAAATATATGGGATGTTACTTTCACCTCCACAACATTTCTGTAACCTGAAATGGGATAAATTTAATGGCACATAAAGTCGACTATGAAGTAAGGAACATCAGGAAACTTAGGTCCCTGACTGTATTCCCCAGGGATGCCCAAGGTATCTTGTGTAGTGCTTTCAGCAGAAAGTCTCTCTTGTCCTTTGCAGCTTTAACTTAGCCAGGCGGATGAGAATGCTTTCTTTGCTGTCCCCCACCCTGTTGCCCTTGATCTGGAGGGCTTCAGGTGGGTACCTTCAGCCTCCCATTCTTCCCATAGCATCTGGCCAGCTGAGGGGTGTGGATTGCAAGCCCAGACTATCAGGATCTGACACAGGTGTTTCCACCTGAAAATTGGCTTGTGAGGCACCCAGCAGTACCCAAGTGAATGAAGCCAAATTGTCACCTTTACTTTGGAATCAGGATCCTAAACAGTAGTGTTTACTGTATGAAGAAAGTGTCAGAAAAATAAGGTTGCTGGCAATGTCAGTTGCTAGCTAAATTACTTAATAACAATCTTCCAGACTTGCAATGTTTTTTATCTCCAAAATGCTTCACTCATCTCTCTTCTAAACAGAATTGTTGCTACTTTGAAACAGCTTATAGTCATATTAAAAGGTTGCTTAAATGTTTCCAAGTATTAACAGTACTAAGTTCAAGAATTTTTGAACCATTTTATAGTAAAAAGAGCTTCTTTTCATTCTCAAACCATGACAGGGCCAATTGTGTTCCCTCAAGAAATATTTTTGCCAAACTGTAAACAAACAAACCAGCCCCTCAAAATCCAAGAGTTCCCAGCATTGAATGACAGCCTTTTTACTTGTTCCCACTAAAAGAAGGCCTGTGGCTCCTGGGTGGGTCCCAGCTCTGTTGTGTTAATTCTGATGTACTTGGCACATCCAGCCCTACAGAGTATTTTTCCTACTTTCAAACCACTTAGATGAGCAGTACACATCTCCTCGAATGCACTTAGCTAATGTACCATTAGCCACTGGCATAACTACTGTAGATCAGAAGTGCTTTGAGAATATTATATCCTATAATATTTGCTCTGACAAGGCTTTTGCAGATTCTGTTTGTGGCTTTCAAGCTGCTCAGCAAAGAGAAAGAAACAATCCCCTGTTACATGCAAAACTTTTTGGGTCTTGGAGAGCAGAAGTGACTCCCTGCCTCTGAGGGATCCATTCTGCCAAGAAAAACCCTTTCCCCACCCCACCATAATCACCATTCCACTATCATTACTATGGTGCTGATTAGGCTTTTTAAGCAAACCTTGTGGTTTTAGCATCAGTGAAAGGGATTTAATTGATGCAGCAGTGCTGGGTTAAGCAGACACAAGGGACTGGCTGGCTACTAGTTCTCTGTGGAGACAGGAGGAGATCCTCAACAGTTTGTGCACAGTAGCTGATGATCTTATCCCTTACATTTGTGTTTTGCCAAAGCATAAGGCTGTGGACAAACATCATCTTTCAGCTTCAGCTGCGCCACTACTTCCTTGAGCTGCTTGTGTCTGAAGGAAAGCTTGTGCGAGGTTTAGCCACTGCTGGCTGCATGGTGCAGACATTATTATAAATGTAAAATAACCACAGAAATCACTATTTTCTTTTGGGATTTGATTTGGTTTTTGGCTTGGGTTTTTTTTTTGGTTTTTTGTTTGTTTTTTTTAAAAAAGCCTTCTTTGAGGCCAGCTGGAGAATGTTTCTGCTCAGATTTACCCCATTCAGATTTTTTGCCGGCCATTAAGGTATTTTGTTTTAGATCAGCTGCTTGTTTCTTCCTTAACATTACGAGATCATAGAATCTTGAAAGCACTGTCCTGTGAGTTTTAAGGAGAACAGCTAACTGGGAAAGGTGAGCTCATGCAGACAATAGAAAGCTCAAGGCCGATTCCCAGGTAAGTAACAGTTGCTGGCAATTTCCCATTAATAGGTTTTTCTCCCCCCAGGGGTCTTGTGTGTATTTCCTCTAACTATGCAGTCAAGTAAAAACCGCAGTCCTGAGCACTCAGTCAGTGTGACTGTCTCTTTGGCACATGACAGATAGTTAAATTTTGCAGTGGTGTGGAGTTCACATTCTGGCATTATACTATCACTTATGTGCTTCTTTAGCAATTGCAGTTCAGTTAGAGTTGATAAGCTCAAGATGATAAATTATAGCCTTCTGTGTCTTATCATTTTCCTTTAAGTTTTGCTTCCACAAAACATAAGAAGGTTGAACCGTCTTTTCAGATTCCTAGCTCAAATTCCATTGCCCCTTGCTACAACCAGGTATTTTAACAAAGGCTACAATCAAGAAAATAGAGGTGGTTTGCACATTGCAGCCTCTTATATTATTCCATCTCCTTTATGGACAATAAATGCTGAGAGGCCCATGGGCTGTCAGACCCCAGCTATTTCTGTGCCCTGCCTTCTTCAATGTTGTTGGGGATGATTACATACCCTTCCCTGACGTGAGATGAGTTCTGTCTTCCAGCGAGGTGTGAACCACACACAGGAAGGAGTGTCTCCTGATGTTGCTCGTCAGTGCATCTTTCTTCACTTTTTTACTGTAGTAAAGCATATACAGCGAAGCAGGTATCTGAAAGATAGCAAGGTAAAGTACAGTACTTTCAAAATCAGTTGCATTCCTTAAGGGAGAGAGTGTGTAATATTGGTCTTTTTTGCTGTAAAACCTTGTAGGCCTTAGGTGTAATGCTTTTATTTATTTATTTATTTATTCCACCTACATGTTGATTTGATTGATCTATAGATTGATTAGTTCTCAGCAATATGCCATTATTTTCAGCCAAGACCTCAGCTAGTGTAAAAGTAAGCAGGGTCCTGACATCAGTCCAGTTATTCATGTTTGTGTTGTCCAGGATACGGCTTCTTGTTTCTGAGCAGAGCAAAGAAATTGTATTTTCCACCGGGTAGTGAAATTTGGCTTTACACTAAATCTGAGAATGTGGCCTGACAATATTCCATAGAAGGTATTTTTTTGGTGGAAAAAATTGATCATTTAGGCTTGCCTTTTTTAAGGCTAGTTTGCTAGTGGTTTGCTAGTGGTGCTAGACTGGTTTGCTAGTGGTGTCATTTCAATGTTGACCTTATAACAAACTTATGTCTAACAAAGGAATTGAAATGAGAAACTTTTTCAGACTGAAAAATCAATGTTACAATCAGCATTTTTTCAGAATGTTTTCTCCCATCAAAAAGAACAAAAGAATATATTTTGTTCTGTATTGTTTCAGAAATGTGATGCTCACAGCCTCTTTGTTTTATGGTTGGACGTTTGGATGGAGGCATTTCCACTTTCTGGGAAGCTGTAATATTATGATTAGGAAGAATTTGGCAACCTGAACATCTAAAGCCATGCTCATCAATCTCAGGATTTCTAATGGCCTGACTTTTCATCCCCCTCTCCTCCATATAGTAATTTTCTTCATGCCATAATTATTCTTGTGTGGAACTACTCCTTTAATATATGATGGACACGTAAGCTTCAATACTAATCACTGAGCCTTGAATTGTTTCTCTACAGATCATTCCTGCTCTCTCTGCCACCAATGAACCCATACAGTCGGTTTTTCAGCCTCCCTTGCTGAAGAAGAAAGATTTCAATTTACAGGATGATGCTCAGATCACTGTGGCTCAGGGGTGGAACAACACGGCTTTAAGCAAGGAGCTCTCTGAATCATCCAGCAGGAGCCGGTGAAGTTCTTTTTTTGGGCTTTGGGGTGTTGTGATGGGAGTGCTACAAAGAAGTTTCACCCTTTCCTGACTTCCTGTGAGGCTTTACCACTGTTTACACCACTCTGCATCAGATGCCTACCGTATGGACCTGTTACATGCTCATACCAGTGCTCAAAACAGCCAACCTCCTTCTGCAAAGAGAAGGGTGATGCCTCTTCTGAAGGATGTACTGATTCTAGGACAAGGTGCTCATGTATTCTGGAGGAGGATGGGGAGAGAAGATTGTGCATTTTGGGACGTAAATATGCCTTTCTTATACTTTCACTAATTAGGGAAAGGCTCCAAGCATACAAATCAGAGTTGAGAACATGCTTGCACTAGATCTGGCCAAAAATGTGCCAGCTGTGTTGGGCTGACTGGTGTGCGTTGGGGTCAATTTGGGATCAAAGAACAAAGACAGATGAAAAATGTAAGACCATCTCAGGAACTACATGGGAGAGGTGATTGTGTTAATCTCTTTTTTTTTTTTAATTTGGTTTTATTGTGTCTGAAGGCTTTATGGTTTTGTGCTGACTTTCTCATTGTCTGTAAGAACATATGTCTGTTTTTAACCAATGTCAGCATTTCTGTACAAGGAATAGAAATTGTATTTTACTATATGAAATGACTTCCAGCAGTATGATACTGGAGATGCAGACATAAGCAGTGTTGTATTTTGGAGATGATTGCATGAGAAACAGGGAGAACAAGAATATAGGGGAGCAAAGTTTTTGGACTGAAGCATTTTTCTATTTAAAATGAAAGATTCAGCAGTGTAGTACAGGTATACCCAGCAATCTTGCCAACTTGTCTTGGTTACGAAAGAGTGTGAAAAGTCAAAATGTGATGTCAACATTAAGTCCAACTTTTTTGAGTTGTAATAGAGTTTCATTCTGATGGTTCAGAAAAACCAATAACCAAATCAGTTAAACCAATGGCACATAATCATTCACATGAAAATGGAAACCTGAGTGCTGATTCCACTTAGGCATGACTCTTCTTTGAGGAATTTGGGAAGGCCTGGGGGATGTACAAAGGAGCCCAGGAGAACTAGGCTGTGGAGAGAGCTCTGAGTGGAGAGACAAACAGCTTAAGAAAACCATGCCAGGCTTCAAAAGTATTTGGTTCAGCTTAGGCTCATCTGCAGCAAAGTTTTGACTCACTAGAGAGTTATGAGAAAAGGACTGTGTGATCCTGGGAGAAACTGAATGCACACCTACCCTTTACAGGAAGTACTGTCTTTCTGCTTCTCTACTCTTGCTAGATGTTTAAAATACATCTATGCATAAGAAAACTTCTGTCTTCCCTGGATAAGAGAAGCCTTGAAGCCCTGGGAAAGGGCATTTAATGCATTTTTGAAAGTATTAAAAAAACTTCCATGGGATCCAAAGCAATTTTTACCTTGTCAGTGCCTACGGAAGGAGCAAACCTACAGTTCTTATTTTAGGCTTCCTCCAAATGACTATCTTCCTGCAGTTATTCAGAGCTCCCAGCAGGATGAGAACCAAAGTTCAGGATGGTCAAAAGTTCAGGGTGTCATGAAGGGATGAATAGGGATGCTAGAAGGTTATTTAGGGTTATTTAGGCTCATTGGCAATGATGATAATGGTAGCAGATAGCTTAGCTGGCATGTAGAAACAGTGTTCTGTGGCAAAACCTTGTGGGGACAGTTTCAACTAAGTGCCACATAAGGTGTCACTCCACCTGTCTGGTTGACTCGCTTTCTTGAGACTGGATTAAAAATTTCTTGGTCTGTACTTCCATTTCTAAGCAGCAAGAACATTTATGTGGCCGCTTTCAGACTCATCTCCTGCAGCTGGGATATCCTGTAGGCAGGCTCCCTGTTACGGAGGAGCGTTCTCATCCCAGCAGCAGCTCTTGCACCATAGTAAGAGCAGTCCCCCATGCTCAGGACTCTGCACTGAGGCAAGGTGGAATGCGAGTCTTTCCAATCTTGCCAGTCACGGTAATCCCTCAGCGTGTTCGTGCTCATTTTGTGCTTTCTGACCTGCCTGTGTATCCCAACAGCAGTATTTCTTCAGCCAGGTGTTTAAATCAGGATTTCAGGCAGGTGAGCTGCAGGTGACAACCTGCATAATGGGGTATTTATGTGTGTGTTTTTCAGGAATATCTTTTGTATGCTCATGTTTGATAGGCTGACAGGCTGATAGACTGTCTTTTATTAGTACGAGGTGCTTTTGCAGAGTTTTGTTTCAGCTGTTGTGTCTTACCAAGAAGTTTTTCTCACCTGGCTCAGGAGAAACAATCCTGTTTCTCTGTATGAAACAATCTGTGATAAATATACAAATAGCCTGATCCAGACTTGAATGCAGATTTTCATTGCTCCAAAAGGCAATCTCCTTTCAAACTGGGGCTTTTGCTCTGTCCTTGAGAGAGAGACAGGTGCTAGTTGCAGAATGCAGATCTGTAGGAAGGTTTTCAACATCCTGCTGTGTGATGGCCTATACTTTGGATTTAATTTCAGGTCACTTTCTAGCACTGGGTATTTAATTTCTCATCTGTCCTATGAGTCCTACTTTACTGTACAATTGTTGATGCCTCTGAAAGCTCCTGCCAACAGTTTGCCATCTGTTTTAAACTAAAACCATTTAGTTTCTCTTGATGTGAGACAAAAACATCTGATATGCAAATATGAACAGTAGGTGGCCAACTTATCTCTATTTAATGTAAATGAAAACTCACAAACAGTATGCAGGGACTTCGGTAACGTTCTCCATCCACAGACCCTTCCAGAGAGTCTCATTTAAAAATAAGCGCAGCCAGCTCCTAGAGGTGCAGGATTATGGCTCCTCTCCAGCTCAAGAGACTCTTCTTTCATCATCACCACTGTTCATTTAAAATACGCATGAAACTGAGAAAACCTTGCTTTCTTGTTCAAAAAGATTCTCGGATTTCTCAATTTGTGAGTCTTTAAAATGTTTGTCTTTATGCTATTGGATGTTCCTTAAGTGCCCCTGGTGTGAATGGAGAGAGAAATGACTGCTTACTATGTCCCTTACAAGGTGAGTGAGGGCTGTCAGGTGAAATTAGCAGGAGGTAGGTTGAAATCAAGCAAGTAGAGGCAGTTCTTGTGTGTGGCACTCCTGCCCAAGCTGCACTGGAAGGAAAGGGTTTAGGGCGTTCAAGTGGAGACATGAAAAGTTAATGAAGAGAAGTACACTGCGAGGGTTTCTAAGACATAAAAACAGTGTTCAGCACAGGAAGCTGGAGTTTAGGGAGCTTACAACTGAAACATCGCTATATGTTTGACTTATTCTGATATTCCTCCCTGGAATATCTCTCTTGGCCACTCCCAGGATCCAGAGGGCTTTTGTCAGAGCTAGCACAGGCAAGGTGGAGGGTGGAATGAAGGGAGAGGCACAGGACTGACTGTGTGGATGGGCTGTGAGCATCTCTGTTGGATATGACATGGAGGGCAGGCGATGATCCTGCTGCTGTAGACATGGACTCCACTAAGCCTATGGTATCATCTGGGGGAAGAAAGTTTTTCCTTCTGATGAACTGACAGGGACTGCTATGTGACAAATAAATCTTCTCCAAGCCTTCTTTGACTGAAGTTTTGGCCTCAGCTTTCAAAAGTGCCTTTCATGACTTCAGGCCATTTTCTCAAATTAGGGATCTAAAATGGAGGCAACAGTGAATTACTTTATATCAAAAATACACATTTCAGTTGAGGTGAATCAACATGAAGCAACAGAGAAATCAATAATGATGCATCATAAAAGCTAAAATCTTTTATGTTTTCTGGTGGTGCTGGATCTTCGCTGAAATAGTGACTCACTGTTTGAAGCACTCCAGCACCTGGGAAGGGACCTCAGAGCAGGCCCCAAATCGATGCATTTTTCTGGGCCTCTTTGGTTGGACTCCCCGCTGGTACGGCTGGAACAAGAGGCAGGAGTTAAGAGGAAGATGAGGAAGGCACTGAGGCAGCTGTGGAGGGAGGAGAGCAAGTTGGGAAGCAGTGGCAGGAGCTGGGATGGAAGATAGGGAAGCAAGAGGAGCAACTGCCCAGAAATCTACACAAAACCAGAAAGGTCTCCAGAAACCATGCCAGTTAAGAACAAAAATGTCCTGGAAAAGTAGCTGTATAAGGGAGAAGGCAGACCAGTCTGTAGTATGTTGCATTGTAATGAAATAAAGTGGCCACAGTCTGCAAGCTCTTGTCACTTGGGAATCAGGTCAGATTTATGGCTTTACAAGCTACTGTCCTCTCTGTTTCTGCCATACTTTTAAAAGTGATCTAATGACTTAAAGGAGTATTTTTCAAAAGCTGTCACTGGGGGATTTGGGAGCACACATCTCACTCCCTCTCAAAGACTCTTGTGCTTGCAAGTAAAGCACTCTTGAAATCTCCCTAGTAACCTTTATTTATAATACAGCCCAATTGTAATAGTTGTATCTTAATTTTTCCCTTTCATTTATGAATTATTAGTGATCATTTTAACTGCTTGAAAGATAAAGGATAATGGTACAAATTTTATTTCTTTCAAGTTGCATTTTTAGTGTTAGTTCCTAGCCTGTATCTTTCATCATTCCTGATTTGTGAAATGTAGCTGAGTCAGCGAGAGAAGGAGGGAACAAAGGGAAATCAAAGCTCTGTTTGATCACTATTGGAATATGTATCAATTCTGAACCAAACGCTCCTGGCAGCTTCCAAAAAAAAAGGGTACGCAAAAAATAATTGTATTAAGTGAGAGTCATCTGCGCTTGCATTTGAGCTCATCATAAACAATAAGTGACAGCACAAAATAAGGGATTCGCAGGGGAGTATGCATCTTTATGCTTAATGGTGTATGTTGTGATTGATTACATTAATTGATGCCTTGATCACAGCATTTCAGAGAAGGCTATCCACATATGCACACATGTTTCTAGAGCAGAATTTTTCTACCTGACACACACACACACATTTCTTAATTTTCTCCTAACTTAGTGCACTTGAAGACATATTACTGCCGCTGGCACCTTGCAGATAAAGGAGCAACTGGTGCAGTTCCTAGGACCACTCCTAGTGCAGCCATCCTGCAGGAATGCAGTCAGTATAAAGTTTCCTAATTCAACCCAAAACACACCATAGGAAAATGAGAGTGCCTGTGCAGGGCAGGGAATGTGCCTTGTTTTATTGGAGCTGCCACTAGGAAAACAGGCTCAAAGAGGGCTGGCCTACAAATGTGGCTGTATCCAATAGTTTTTAGTTCCAGAACAGGATACTGACTCTAAAAAAAAAAGACAAGCACTTGCCAAAGGAGCCTAGGCGACAGAGCTCAGTACTGAAAATGTTTTGACATAAAACTTTGAATACCATCCAACCATTAAACAAAATCAAAGGGAAACTTAATTTTAGTGGGTTTGGGGCTGCAAAATTCCTGCTTTCCAAGACATAATATTTTAGTCAGCCTTGTGGTTACATCTTAATTTGCTGTTTCCCTTTTGGGAAGAGGACATATCTTTCCTTACTTTTAAACAGAAAAGGCCAGACTTTCAGCTGCCTGCACAACGAGTGTCCTTCGGTCTGGTTAGAGCAGTTCGTTCCAGGTGAGGATCAGGGCTAGGATGCAGGAACAACCACAAAACCATGGATGAAAGGCAAAGAACAAATTTAATCTCAATACCTCATGGATCGAGGAATCTCCAAAGCAGCACCTGGGCAGAGGCATGCAAGCAGGGAACGCAGGCGCCGCAGAGCAAGAGAGAGTCCTTATTAGCAAGGGAGTGAGGGAGTGTATGTGTTGGATCTGGATCTCCTGGTTGTCCAGACTGAGGGTTTGGCTGAAGCACACTAAATATCCTTTCTTGTCTGTATGTTCAGCTGCCCATCTGACGGAAAGTAGGCTATGTGTGACATATTGCTCCTCTCCTAAGATAGAATCATAGGATGGTTTGGGTTGGAAGGAACCTTTAAAGGTCATCTAGTCTAACACACCTGCAATGAGGAGGAACATCTTCAACTAGATCAGGTTGCTCAAAGCCCCATCCAACTTGACCTTGAATGTTTCTAGGGATAAGGCATCTCCCATCTCTCTGGGCAAGGTCTTCCACTGTTTTACAACCCTGATTGTAAAAAACATCTTTCTTATATCTAATCTAAATCTACCTCTTTTAGTTTAAAACCATTACCCCTTGTCCTACAACAACAAGCAATGCTAAAGTGTTTGTCCCCATCTTTCCTGCAGGCCCTCTTTAAGTGCTGAAAGGCTGCAATAAGATCTCCCTGGAGCCTTCCCTTCTCCAGGCTGAATAACCCCAACTCTCTCAGCCTGTCCTCATAGGAGAGGTGATCCAGCCCTCTGATCATTTCTGTGGCCCTCCTCTGGACTAGCTCCACCAGGTCCATGTCTTTCCTGTGCTGAGAGCTCCAGAGCTGGATGCAGTACTCAGGGTGGTGCCTCAACAGAGCAGAGTAGAGGGGCAGAATCACCTCCCTCGACCTGCTGACCACACTTTTTTTTGATACAGCCCTGCATACAGTTGACTTTTGGGGCTCTCAGCCCAGAGGAGGATGTTATCCCATCCCTTAGGCATCTCAGCTGCACCACTCAGCTTGGTGTCGTCCACAAACTTGCTGAAGGTGCACTCAATCTCACTGTCTATTGTCATTGATGAAGATATTGAACAGCACTCGTCCTAGTATGGACCCTTGAAGGACATCACTTGTCACCGACCTCCATCTGGACATTCAGCTGAGATCAGTACCCTCTGGATGTGAACATCCAACCAATTCCTCATCTACCAAACAGTCCACCCAGCAAATCCATATCTCTCCAATTTAGAAAGAAGGATGTGGTGGGAAACTGTGTCAAAGGTCTTACAAAAATTCAGACAGATGACATCTGTATCTCTTCCCTTGTCTGCTGATGCAGTCACTCCATCATAGAAGGCCACAAGGCTGGTCAGGCAAGACTTGCCCTTGGTGAAGTAATGCTGTCTGTCTCAAATCACCTCCCTGTCCTCCATGTGTGTTAGCATAGCTTCTAGGAGGATGTGTTCCATGACCTGAGGTGAGGCTGACAGGTTGGTAGTTGCCAGGTTCCTCCTTTCTACCCTTTTTAAAAATGAGTGCAATGTTTTCCTTTATCTAGTCATCACCTGGGGACTTCACCTGACTTTTCAAATATCATGGAGTGTGGCTTGGCAACTACATCAGCCAATTCCCTCAGGACTCTGGGATGCATCTCGTCAGGTCCCATAGATTTCTGTATGTTCAGATTCCTCAGGTGGTCACGAACCTGGTCTTCTGTTACAGTGAGAGGGATTTTGTTCCCTGAGGCCCTGCCTTGCGATCCATCCACTTGAGAGTGTGGGGAGAGATGTTGCCAGTGAAGACTGAGGCAAAAATGTTGTTGAGCACCTCCACCTTCTCTTAGTCTGTTGTTACCAGTTGGCCAGTCTTGCTCATCAGGGAGGGTACACTTTCTTTGATCTTCATTTTCTGGTTGGCGTCCCTGTAGAAGCCCTTCTTACTATTCTTTGTGTCCCTCACCAAGTTCAGCTCCAGTTGTGCCTTGGCCTTCCTGACCTCATCCCTACACAACTTGGCAGCATCCCTATACTCTTCCCATAATACCTGTCCCTGCTTCCACTGCCTGTGCATCTCTTTCTTGCCCTTCAGTTTGACCATCAGGTTTCGACTTCACCATGCTGGTATCTTGCCCTTCTTACCTATTTTTTACACCTGGGGATTGAGAGCTCTTGCACTTTAAGGAAATAGTCCCTAAATATCTGCCAGCTCTGCTCTGCTCCCTTGCCACTGAGGGCAGTTTCATAAGGGGTCCTATTGACTAAATCCTTGAAGAGCTGGAAGCTTGCTTTCCTAAAATTCAGAGAAATTTCCTAAAATTCCTGAATCAGACAACTTCAGGTCCCTTAATTAGATCATTTCTACTATGTAAGAACCAGTATAAAAAGCCCTAGACAGGGACTCATATATGAAATTGTTTATGTGCGACTGCAGTTAGCCTTACATAATATAAATATGGTCCATATAATTCATATTGATATCCACTTTAATGCCTGCTGTAACTATTTTCTCTATGTGTAAATTGAAATAGCCAGTTCTGCAATACCTTTTATTTCACTCTCCTATTGTAGCTGTAAAAATAGCTTAATGATTGCAGTGTGAAAAGCTCTTTATACAATAGGCTTTATGTAAGACCTGTCCAGTTAGCCACTCTGTAAGCAAAGGGGGGTAAAGTACGAGTCCCCTCAGGATGAAGTCCAACTATTTGCCAGCTGGATTTTCAAAGGCACAGGCTGATCACAAGCTCATCCACTTTTGCCTTGATACAACTTGTGCTGTACATCTACAGCTTGTCATTCACAGCTGCCATACCTGATCCCACTCTACCTTCAGCATAGAAACAGCTTCCTGGAACACCCAAATAATAAAAAAAAACCCCCAAATTTTCTCATCATAAACACATTTCAAGTGAAAAATTTTGCTGAGGGGATTTGATGAAAACTTCATTCTCAAACTCACAAAATTCCTCCCTTGCCAACATTAAGATTGTGCTGAGAGCTGAATGGTTTTAAACATTAGGGGGAAAAAAAGACATGAAGTGTAAGGCCATGAGCCTTAGCTGTGGTTCCTTGTTCATAGACATTCATGACACAAGATATGTTTTTCAGAAAGGGAAGGGGCTGTGGGTGGTGCAGGATATTCTACCTTTAGCCAAATCAGGTCATTCTGAAAGATTTTGGTACTTAGGAATTGAATTACAAGTAGCTTTTGTAATTAGCAGCAAAAAAAAAATCAAAAATTAGGAGGCTGTTCCTAGTCAGATAAAAGTTAAGCACATGCTTATATTTAATAGGATATATTGAAAACATTTGTGTCAGCACAAATGCTTACTTCTATGCATATATTTATGTTTAAGCATATGTTTACTGTGAAATGGAAACCTTCAAATAGTTCTTTTAAGTGAATTGTGGTCCCATTAAGAAATAAAAGCAGTCTTTGTCATAAGTGTGGTAAAAACCGCCTGTGTTTAGATTTGCTGCTGAGGAAGAAGAGTGTTTTTTCTGCCGCGTCACTACTACATTGAACGTTAGAAATAACCTGTAAACACCTTAATCTTCAAAACGTCTGTGAAAACATCAGAGTGAAGACGTGGGAGTGACTGAGTAGCTATTCTGATCAGATGAACACTCAGTTTTCACTTTACAGAGGAGATGGAGCTAAACTCTTCTTGGAGGTGTGCAGCATAAGGACAAGAAGCAATGCTTACACATTGCAGCACAGGGTGATTATTACTAGATATAACAAAATAAAGAAGTTCTTATAGTGACAGCAGCTGAGCACTGGAGCAGATTGTGGAGTCTCCATTCTTTGAGTTTTGAAACTCAGCTGGACAAGACCCTACAAAATCTCATTTAATGGAGCCTTGCTTTGCGCAAGTTTGAACTTGAGGGAAGTTTGAAGTCCAGAGGTTCCTTCCAACCTGAGTTATTCTGTGATTGTGACAATAATATCAAGCAAGTAAATAAAGGAGAACGAAGTGCAGGAATGTAAAATAAAGCAGCAGAGGACACTATAATCGAGAATGAGTTGCTGTGAAGGCAGTGCATTGATGGAGATAGACTTCATTATTGAGGGGAACATAAGATATCTGAAATTATTATAGTAAACTCTGTGAAGACTTTGGGCTCCTGAAACTGTGCAGCATGTGCCAGGTGGGATATCCTGAAGCACTTAGATGTCTGTTGCTGGAATTAAGGCCAAGAGCCCCCTCTGCATCTGGAGGCATTTTGAATGCCTTTAAATATATTTGGGACTCATTGCTCATGCTGGGACCCAGGTGAAGCAACCACATTTTAAAAAGTCACCAGCCTTTCCAATCATACTTGCTTTCCTCTGGATAAAATAATTCATGTGGAAGCATCTGTCCCATCATTTGATACCCCAAACAGAGCTGTCAGCAATGTTGGGCTTGCTGAAAATTCTTCCTAAAAATCATTGGATTTTTTTATCAAACACATTATCCTCCTAAAGAATATCTCTGTGGAAAATCTGAGCTTGCAAACGTAACACCTTCTTCTCTACCATTTCTTCTCTTCCTTGAAGTAGATCAAAGTCCAACTTCATCTTGTTTGAGGGACAAAAATTTAAGGACCCACACGGTAAGCCAAATCCATTGGAAAATTCTGGCATTTGGGCACCAGTTCTGCCCTCTCTTAAAAAGTCACATTCATGGGTGGTTTTGTGGCTCTGTGAAGGATGTGGGGACTTTACCAGAATATAAGATGCTTCAGAAATTTTTATTTCAGTTGTTGTCTCATGTATTATGTTATTTGGGATATAGATCAAGCCAGATAGTGTGAGCATCTCAAATTCTTTATTCTGCTGGAGCCTAGGTTGCTCTTAGGCTCATGTACTGATAAAGCATAACTTAGAGCGTAGAAGTAAACTCACAGCTTGCTGAGTTTGGTTCTCTAAGATGAAATACGATCATTAAAAATGACCTTCAGGATGAGTCCGGAGCAAAGTTCCACCTCTATTTACAGAGCTGTCTCTTAGGATCATTCTGAAATGCTTTCAGGAATGGCCTAAATCTGATTGAAGAAAAAAAAAAAAAAAGAAAAAAGGAAAAAGTTTTACAACTAGTTTTAAGAAGCTGAGTAACGGTAGGTATTATTTTGAGAACCCCACTAGAAGCTTCAATTTTGGGATCAACTGCTACTGGTGGATTGATGCAGAAAAGTAACTGGGGATATTTTGAAAAACTGAGAGTAACATTTTGCTTTGACCTTGTTCACATGTCTTTTGGTCTACTTCAGTCATAGATAAAATCTATACAGACGTCCATGAAAAGCAGGTTTTTAAATAAATGTATTTGGCATGGTAACCATCGCAACATGAGAATAATTAATCATTATCTCATCATCCAGTTGGGGAAACTGAATTTGAACTGTGTTACTGTGGTAACTGTTCTTGCTCTTTGACTACACATTTGGGAATATCACATTTTGAAAATACTCTTTACATCATTTGGGGTCCAAACAATCCTCTTCTTTCCTGTTTAAAAAAGGAAAGTCCTTAATTTTAAAGTAAATATGCCAAGAGAAAAGCTGATGCTACCCTTCTAAAGTATACTCCACATCACATCTGGTAGGCTGGGACATAATTAATTACAAGCGGAATGTAAAGGAATGGCATGCCAAAATCTTCAACGCAATTCTGAATCATGCTTTATGCCAATCTCTCACTCCTTGCCAGTATGAGCTGATGTATCCTATGGATGGTGTCTGATGTACTCTGAGACCAGAATGAAACTGTCAGTAGATTTTGGAGATAAAAATGGGAGAAGAGGTGCACAGCTCCTAATAGAATTTACCAGGATAACACTTGCTAAGGGTAGCTTGACAACAAAAATCAGTGTGCACTCCAGAAGCAAATGGTAGCACTATCCAGAGAGGAGACAAAAAATACAGCTCCCAAACATCTCCCTGCCCTTATTCGTCTGTGAACAAACTTTTTTTTTTTCTTCCCTACAGCAATTCTTCCTCCTACTCTCTTGCCTTGTTATTCCCTGGCCCTGACACTTATCCCTGCCATCCAGCTATGGTGAGGACGGTGCTGAGGTCGGTAAAGATCCTATTGACTTTGAGAACTTGGAGCTCTGTGCTTAGTCCAGAGAAAATTACATATCCCAACGCTTGAGCAATAAGACAGCTTGAAGCCCTAGAAGGACCCCAGCACCACCTGCCACAAGAGCATCCCGACCTTGAACTGATGTAAGAGTGCATACAAGGGCAACATAGACACATGGCGTATTTGCCTTGCAAGCCAACTTCTTTTCAGTGTAACTGTAGCCTCTGTGTACACCAGAAACAATTAGTAATTCCCCTCAGTTGACCATGAGCCCTACAAGGGCCTCCTACTCTGGTTTCCGCCACAGCCTCTGTCAGAGGCAGATTGGCTCCATGCTGTGTGTGTGCTAACACCTAAGCTTTAGCTCCCTTTGATTTCAGTGGTGGCAGCTCCTGAGGAAACGGGAGGACAGCCCTCTGTATGGAGAAGCCCATGTTGGTACATGCCATCTTTGCAGCCCTGTGTTCGTTCAGAGGCATTTGCAATTTCTCTTTCTTTAGAGAAGTGCTTTTCCTTACAAGGCCTATTCTTATTGCTGTCACAGTGGTAAGCTAGCACCAATAATGATATTCACCCACTTCACTGCCACGGCAACTCTGCGAGACTCTGATAAAGACCACATTTCCCCTAATGCTATCCTCATCTTGTTTGATTTAGGCACCAATTCAGGAAGCTGTCCCCAGTTAAAAAAGGATATATACTTCGTGTTCCAAGGCTTTCTGAATATAGATGCTAGCATAGTAAAATTGCAAAGGAAGAGGTAGTTACACAAAAAAAGGCCTTTTATATATTTTGGCTCAGATCAAGTGGCTGTAAGGGAGCATCAGCTGGCATGAACTCTTTCAAAAACATTTTTTTGTTTGTTTTATGTTTAATACCTGGCAGTGCAGGTACACACATTTGTGAGGACCGAGTCTCGTTCTTGGCAGCTGTCGAACCTTAGGCAACTCATTTCACCTCCTAGCTTTAAACAGGACCTATTGAGGGGAAGGATTTTCTTTCCATATGTGCTTTTTGAATGCCTTAGGGACTGCAGCCTTGACCTCGGGTAGGATTTGACATTCACATTTAGACAGTGTGTAATTCTGTTCTAATAGGAAAAGCCGTCCGGTGTCTTTTTGAATCAAGCAGTCTTTCCCAAGCTAATGTACGTGTATTAGCTTCTCTAGACATGCCATAGTTTTCTGCGTGCAGAATAAACTCTGCTCCATTGATTTCAGTAAGGTGATAAGTTCCTTGAAGCACTACTTTTTAAGGTAACTAAAATGGAGGGTTCATTATCTAAATTCAAGCACCTAGTGTGACAACAGTGATTATTTTGTTTAACCTCTGTCGTGAATGTAAAATAGTATGAGCTATGTTAAATAATTGTTTTATGCCTGCTTCACAGACTCTATAGTGGGACACCATTCTGCTTTAAAGGTTGAGTCCGTCAGAAAGTGATCTAGAGCGGCACTGCAGGGAGGTTGGATAATCTAAAGGTAGTAAAAGCTTGGTTTAGCTTAGAACTGCACAAATGATGCTGCTTTAATAGCTGAGTAGTTGAGGGGCAGGTAATAAAAACAATAACTGGCTGTTCTAGTTTCGAACTGAACACTACGATAGGAAGAGCTGGATTAGTGAATGAGGCCACACACATAGACAGAGACCAGTCTTTCCAGAACATATCATGACACCTTAGAGCTCCTTACAAGCCCTTTTTTAAAGGAAATGACAAATAACTATTACGTATCTCCCAAATGACAAGCAAAAGTGCAGTCAAGACTGTAAGCTTTAGATGATTTTGATTTTGCACTATATCTGGTTCAATCTCCAAAGCTCCAAGCCTCCTGGATGTATCAAAATGTGGAATATCACTTGCTTTTCTTTCTTTATAACATCAGCAAGAGAGCTCAACTTCTTGCTTAGTTGGCCACATTGGTGAAAATAGATGTCCAAATTTCTATATGTGAATATGTGTGGCTATAGCTGAGCAGCAACTTGTGCTCCTGTTGTCCAGCCAGCCTGAAACTTTCCCTTATTGAGCATCACATGGCCCCTGGAGCACGCACCACCACCATCCCGGGCACCCTAGGGAGGCACTGCTACGTGATTAATACTGCTCCTGTCACATATATCTGTAGTCCAATTTAACAGCAATTAAGCTCTGAATTAGGCATTTCTCTGAAGAGCTCATGATAAAAACTGACAAAGGAGTATGGTGCTAGACCTTGCCAACATTTCTTTGCTGCAGGCAACCTTGCTGTCTTCTGGCATTCCCTTCTCCCCATCCTGATGATTGCTGTGTCCAGGTTTTCAGTATGACCGAAATGTAGCCTGACTACCTATCACAGATCACAGAATGATATGGGGTTGGAAGGGACCTCTGGAGATCATCTAGTCCAACCCCCCTGCCAAAGCAGGTCCACCCAGAGCAGGTTGCACAGGAACATGTCCAGGCAGGTTTGGAATGTCTCAGAGAAGGAGACTCCACCACCTCCCTGGGCAGCCTCTTCCAGGGCTCTGCCACCCTCAAAATAGAGAAGTTCCTCCTCATGTTCAGATGGCACTTCTGTGTTCAAGTTTTGCCCATTATCTCTTGTCCCATCCCTGGGCACCACTGAAAAAAGACCGGCCCCATCCTCTTGACACCCTCCCTTGAAGTATTTATAAGCATTCATCAGATCCCCCCTCAGCCTTCTCTTCTCCAGACTAAAAAGATCTAAGTCCCTCAGCCCTTCCTCGTGAGAGAGATGTTCTAGGCCCCTCATCATCTTTGTAGCCCTCTGCTGGACCCTCTCCAGCAGCTCCCTGTCCTTCTTGAACTGGGGAGCCCAGAACTGGACCCAGTGCTCCAGATGGGGCCTCCCCAGGGCAGAGTAAAGTGGGAGGATGACCTCCCTCGGCCTGTTGGCCACATTCATCCTGATGCCCCTCAGGATGTCATTGGCCTTCTCCCCTTTTGAGTACTCCACTCTGCAAAGACACTTCAAAAAAGGGATTGTTTTAGGGAAGCCCATGCATTCAGACAACCAGGATGCGTCTGGTTCCTTATTCAGCTCCAGTATTACCCCTTTGTGTGTGACCTTCAGCCTTACACCTTCTTGGCTCCAATCCGGCAGAGCACTTAAACACTAGATCTGGGCTCAGTTTTCAGCCAAAGCTTATTTTCATATGAAAAAAAAAAATCTATTTGGCAATACTGAAAAGTTTCCAAATTTGTCTCAGGTTCACTGAATTGTTCCTGTAAAAAATAAAGTAGAAACAATTTTTAAACCAATATTTATTTTGGCACTTTTAAGGGCAATGTGTTTATTTCTCAATTAAAAAAAAACCTGTGTCTGATAGAGGAGGAGAAAAAAGCCTGATGGAAGGTCCTGTATGGTAGACCAAGAGACAGGTGTCCTCCAAAGAAGGAAGGAGGCAAGCATGACTAACTCTGAGGCTGCCCCAAAATGACATTTTTGTAGGATTTTTTTTCCGTGATTATATAACTATAGAAATTATCTCACTCTATCAGCTGAGTAGTATGTTCAAATGTACTTTAAAAATATCACAGGTCAATTTTTTCCTAAGCAGTTTCTGCCAAGCGTATCTGCCAAAACCTTTTAAATATCTGTCTGTTTTCTGAGGCACGTGGAAATGTATTCTTTTGAAAAATCTCTCCTTCAGGCCTAAAAGAAAGAACCACTCAGCCAATAACAGAGCTACCCACACACAACAAAACAAGGCTAAATTAACCATTTGGTAATTTGAAACCATGAGTAACAGGGTATACCAAGCTTTCTTAGGCTTGATAAATAATTTATTTTCAGTTTAAATTGCATCTCTACTCATAATCTTGTTTCTTCCCACTGACACTGTACAACTGATATTTTGCCTGTTGAGGCAAATCCATCTATTCCTGACACCGTTCGTCTTCGCCCTCATTCACCACACCAGCAGTGACTCAGTGCCGAGTTGCCCTGAATGTGAACAGTGTGTCTGTGTTCCTGTTGTTGATGAATTTTTCTGATATACTGGTGATGTGTTATCTTTCCAGTCCCTGTGGCGAGGCATGTGATTTTATATGCGGTGTCTATAATACCAGCCTGTTCCCACAAGAATCGATGACAGCCAGAAACAGAAAATATGTTTGCATTAAATCAGGAGCGTGCTGAACTTAAAGTCTGTCACTTCATGTGGCTCCGGCTCTTGGTGCTCTCTTCTTCATCGAGTCTCTGTTTGAAAAACGATTGCTCTTGCCATGCGTTGATACGGCAGATGTTACACCATGACACCTCAAAGAAGGGATTCATAGATTCATAGATTCATAGATTGGTCCAGGCCGGAAGGGACCTCCAAAGGTCATCTAGTCCAACCTCCCCGCAGTCAGCAGGGACACCCCCAACTAGACCAGGTTGCCCAGGGCCTCGTCGAGCTTCACCTTGAATATCTCAAGGGAAGGGGCCTCAACCATTCCAGTTCTGCCAGTTTCTAGCATATGACAGTTCCCTGGGGTCACTTTTGGTTTTGATATTCCTGGTGAGCTTTTGCAGTGAGGTTCTTTGCCTTCAAAACAGCTATCAACAGCAATGACCCTGATGCGAGTTAATTGAGTATTTGTCCTGCACCACTGTCATTTTGGGAACCAGGGAATCGAAGACTGGACAAGTAGGAACACATACGGTGAGGATATTAACCTGGGAGGCATAAAGCCTAGCTTTAGTCCTTGTTCCAGAAGCAGTCTTTGCAGTTGGAGTGAAAGTCTCTAGACTAGTCTCTCTTCCTGCAGAACAGGAAGGATCCTCCTCCCTTTAGTTTTGGGGTCTCCAGGCTTCTGGTGTGGCTCAGATCATTGGCTCTAGAGCAGCATCACCCTGTAGGAGGCTTCACTCCTGCCTACAAGCAGAGCCTAAGAGGATCGGGCACCACAAAGATCAGGTGCCAGCTATGCAGAGGTTTGGAGTCTGTTGCTGATCACTAGATTAAGGATGTAGGGACTTTAGGGAACAGATGAGTATGTGAGGCAAGCAAATCAGTTAAGTAATTACAGAAATGTTGTTCCTGTTTTTTAAGATCTTGGCATTGCTACTATCTTCCAATGATTTTTTTTCCCCAGGGTATGATTCTTGGGCATCTTTGTTATGCTGTAGAAAGTTTGTTGTGTGCTGTTTCAGGCTGTTAGGCTATGTTGTGGGCTGGCTTCCTGCATGCTCTGATGTGATTAGTTGTGATGCTGAGCCTGAGGTTTGTAGGCTCTTTATCAGATTGCCTTAATACACTCTAGATGTGGCACAGAAAAGAGCTAAAGGAGACAGGGAAAATGTTATTTTTTTATTCTAACAGGCTGTGAAATACAAAACTAGCATGAGAGGAACGACAAAAACTGAAAGCTTGCAAAAACATGGTTCCTGGAAACATCACATGACTTCACCTCTAAAGAAATATTCTATAGTGTTTCAGAAGAAATTATAATCTGTGCTATATCTGGATCCAATCTGTGATAACAGATTAACTTTCATGGACTTCAGTCATGGGACAGTGTGTTCCCCTGAGCTCAGTCTTTGTTGCTTTCTTGGCTTCCTCAGATCTGTAGGAATGCATCAAGACAAAAAGCATTTAGCTGGCTGTTCCCAGTCAGAGCACGGGAGTGCTTATCTGTGTACTAACAGAGGGTGTCATGTTAATCTTCATGTAGTTTTTCCTCAGCTAGTGAGAGCTCCAAATCAGATTATTGTATAAAAATGTACTGCTTTGAAATGCTTCTCTAGATGGTTTATGTTAATTCCATTCTAATGGAGCACAATCAAGCAATCATGATGGTGGCAATTTTCACTGCTTTTATAGAAATTGAAGATAGCTTGGCATGTGCCCAGAAAAAAATGCTTCTCCAAACACAGACATCAACTCTTATATTCTGGGGAACAATAAATGTTCCACAACCTTCCATAAAAATATAACAGAGTAAGATTATTGAGACGCTCGTTAGAAACGGCAGTAGGTTTGGGGAGGGGGAGCGTTCGTTTGTGAGGTCTTTTTACACGTGCAACGTGTCTTAATGATGCATTGAGTACGGGATTGCTTTGGTAGGGATCTGAAGGGAAGAAGCCCAGATAGTGGAAGAAAACTCTCTTTATGTTGATAAAGCATTAGGAAACTGAAATAGCTCATAAGGCATCTATTAAGGCTGAAATAATGTCAAGGGATTTTAAAGTCTTCAATACCACATTTGCAGGGGAGAGAATCCAACTCACTGCATTAGTACACAGAACTTCCATGAAACAGTGAATAAATATTATGTACAGAAAATAAAACAGTGTAGAAAATAATATTTGATGTTCAGCTTCTGGCATTCCCTCAGTCAAAATTCCCACCGATTTCAAGCCAATTAGCACCTTTAGTCACAACTCCCACAGGAGCAGCAGCAGGAATGCACATTTGTGCTTACGCCACCATACACCTAGGGATGATATGGCTAGCTACTGTGTCCATCTGCCTGCCCAGCCATGTACCCACACACATAGCATCTGCCTTATTTCACAACCATATGTCCTGCTAACAGAGAGGTAGACATCTGTCTAGAGGTCACATGCAATGGTCTGATATCTCCTTGTACAGAGTTGTCCTGAACTGTAGGTAAGTGTCAAAGCATTGGAAGCTGTGCTGGTGTTGTACAAGCTTTCCAGTGGCAGGCGGTCCCTGCCTCGCTGAGGAAACAACCCTTGAGGGCTGCGTTTTGAGAAGGCAGCTCAATTGTTTCCAGACACAAGGCCATTCAGAGCAGACCAGCTTGGATGCCTTTACTCTCTGCTTCCTACCTGACTTATTCTGGCCCAGTCCTGACCCTCAATTCACCAGTAAACAATTAATGTAGACACTGACACAATTGCTGTGTCTGTGACATTTGTCTTGTGTCACATCCTACATGTAGCTTGGACCAGCCCAGGCTCACTGGGCTTTCATCTCCAGGTTAACTCGTTTCTACAGATGTTCTGGGAATGCGCATTGTGTTCATGTGGCAAGGTTGGTGGAGGGGGGTTAGGGCTTCTGTGAGAAGACACTAGGAGCTGCCTTCATGTTGGACAGAGTCAGTTCCAACCAGCTCCAAGAGGGACCTGCTGCTGGCCAAAGCTGAACTCATCAGTGATGGTGCTAGTGCCCCTGTGATAACGTATAAGAAAGGGTAAAAACTGCTGTGCAACAGCCCCTTGCAGGGAGGAGGGAGGGAAGTAACTGTGCAGGCATCAAGGTCTGTGCAGATGGAGGAGGAGGAGGTGCTCCAGGCGTTGGAGCAACCCATGGTTAAGATCATAGTGATGCAGATTGGCCCCTTGCAGCCCACTGAGGACCACAGTGGAGCAGACATACACCCTTCACCCCATGGTGGGCCCCATGCTCAAGCAGATGGATGTGCCCCAAAGGAAACTGTGACACCATGGAGAGCCCATGCTGGAGCAGGCTTCTGGCAGGAGCTGTGGCCCATGGAGAGGAGTCCATGCTGGAGCAGGTTTTCTGGCAGGACCTGTGACCCCATGGGGGATTCACACTGGAGCAGTCCATTCCTGAAGGACTGGACTCCATGGAAAGGACCCATGCTGGTACAACTCGTGAAGATCTGAAGCCCATGGGAAGTCCAAGCCACATTGCAGAAGTCCATGAAGGACTACCTCCTGTGGGAAGGACCCCACACTGCGGCACAGGAAAAGTGTGAAGAGGAAGAAGTGGCAGAGACTAAGTGTGAGGAACTGACTGCAACCCCCATTCCTCAACCCCCTGCGCTGCTTGGGGGGAGGAGGTAGAGAACCCGGGAGTGAAAGAAGGGAGGGGTGTGGAGAAGGTGGGTTTATATTTGTTCTTATTTCTTATTATTGTACTCTGATTTGACTGCCAATAATTTATATAAATCAAGTCAAGTCTCTTTTACCCATGATAGTTTTTGAGTGATTGCTTTGTCCTGTGGTCAACCCACCATAGTATTTTGTCCCTGTTTTGGCATGGGGAAGAGGAGAGGTGGAGGTGGAACTCTTTCTCTGGACCAGCAGTGCCAGAGCAAAGCTGGCCCTCAGCTGTATCAGGTGTTCAAGAGAAACCAGAAGGAAACTTTCTCCTATTCTGGACAAAAGGATCCCAAATTCTTGGACAGGGAGGAATCTCAGAACCCCTCAGCACTATCTTGAGCTATAGCTACTACCATAGCTTAAGTCCTCCAGGACAGTTCATGCCTCATAAAGAGGTTAGATCAATTTATCAGGGGATTGGGGTGTGTGTGGAAATATCTCCCTGCCTGCACTGCCTCTTGAAATAACTAACCTTGATGGGGAACTACTTGCAGCAGTATGCTCTTTTGATATGGCACTTCTGAAAACTCCATATCCCCACCGTTGCCCACTGCTACCGTGGCCTTGTGAGAAATCACCCTATTTCTCCTATGCCCTATTATGCTGCTTATGCAGGTCAGAATTGTTTGTTTGTTTGTGTTCAAAGATGATGACACTTCTTCATCAAGTAAGCAAGAGATAATTATAATTTGTAAAAAAGCTCAATTGTGGAAAATTGAGTCTATTTTGCATTTGTTACACATCAAATGTTCTTATTTTTACCCATGAGTATTAAGTGGCTTTATTTAATAAAGATTTATCTGTTGTTCAAACAAGTGCATGAAAAATGCCCATGGAAATATCAGAGGGAAAACTAGACCAGTCTTTCTGCTTGGGCAGATTGAGAATACTTTTAGTATTCTGCAGATGAAAATAGCCACTGACATGCACAAGGATAGCCATCATGTCTGCAGTCTGTAAGTAAGCGCGAGTTTCTAACTCTAATAGTAACAGAGTTACTAGAAATAGATGCAGTCTGCATCTGAAAACACCAGTGGGAACAGTTCTTAGGGATGTGGTTGTTAACAGAGACAACAGAGTTGTTACATAGATGGGGAAAAAGAAAAAAAAAAAAAAGAACCTGGGGCTGCTTTCCCTCTTATGTCAGTCCAAACACTTTGGAGACATTTCTCCTTGTGGAAGAACCCGGCTGCTAGGAAAGGCAGACACCCTGCCAGAGCAGTCATGCTGGAAACTGTCGTTTCCTTTTTGATTTTTTTTCTCAAACCTCTATTTCCTTGCTCTCTGAGAACAAGCATCTTGTGAAGCCTTCAGGAAATGGAAGCAGAAGAAAACCCCGACTAAGAGCAAAATTTGGGGATGATAGAATTCAATCTATGAAGTGAGGTTGCAGCAGGCGGAAGGCAGTTTGCGATGCCAGAGCAGACAGACCCAGCCCAGGACTGTTTAAGGGGCAAAATTACATTACATTTAACTAGAACCAAACTCTGAAGAGAGTGAAAGATCGTCTGGGATACACCCTAGCGATAGGCTTTTGAATCCTTCCCTGCCAGACTGCCATGGGACCTGCGCACCTTTTTTTGCTGACAGTTCACATTTTAAGGATTACTCATATCAAAACAAAGAACATGTACATACAGAACATCTTACCGTAAAAGGACTCTATGAAATAAAAGGAAAATCTTCATGGTCATTAACTTTTTCGGAACTGTAGTTAACACTAGATCAAGTAGCACAACAAGGAGTAAAACTGTGGCCATCTTTACTTGAGGAAACCAAGACTGTAAGAAAAAGGACACTCCTAAGTCCTTCTCCTCAGGGCTGCTCTCAATCCATTCTCCACCCAACCTGTATTTGCACCTGGGATTGCCACGACCAAGGTGCAGGACCCTGCACTTGGCTTTGTTGCACTTCATGAAGTTCACAAGGGCCCACCTCTCAAGCCTGTACAGGTCCCTCTGGATGGCATCCCTTCCTTCCAGCGTGTTGACCGCACCACCGAGCTTGGTGTCATCAGCAAACTTGCTGAGGGTGCACTCTATCCCACTGTCCATGTCTCCGACAAAGATGTTAAACGGCAGTGGTCCCAGTGCTGACCCCTGAGGAATACCACTCGTCACTGGCATCCACTTGGACATTGAGCCATGGACCGCAATCCTTTCAGTGCGGCCATCCAGATAGTTCCTTATCCACCAAGTGGTCCATCCATCAAATCATTTTGTGTAAGTTCAGGTAGATGATGTCTGTTGCTCTGCCCTTGTCTACCAATGCTGTGGCAATATCGTAAAAGGCCACCAAATTTGTCAGGCGTGATTTGCCCTTGGTGAAGACATGTTGGCTGTCACCAATCACCTCCTTATTTTCCACATGCCTTAGCAGAGATTCCAGGAGGATCTGCTCCATGATCTTACCAGGCAGAGAGGCGAGACTGACTGGCCTGTAGTTCCGCAGGTCTTCCTTTTTTGCCTTTTTGAAAATGGGTGTTATGTTTCCCCTTTTCCGGTCAGTGGTAACTTCATCAGGCTGCCATGACTTCTCAAATATAGTGGAAAGCAGCTTAGCAACTTCATCTGCCAGCTCCCTCAGGATCTGTGGATGGATTTCATCAGGTCCCATGGCACCTTCAGGTTCCTTAGATGGTCTTGAACCTGATCTTCTCCTACAGTGAGCGGTTGAGTATTGATTCACAGCCTAGCTCTGTGTAAAACAATCCCTTTCTCCTAAACACTCCTCCCCACCGTTATTCTTTCACAGTCTAACACTGATGCAAGAGTTAGTACTGATGAAGAGAGAAACTTAATCTCATGGGTCCAGGTGACAGTGAACTTTCATGTGGTATCTGAGAGAGAGATGGAGCAGGAGTAGTTAGGTAGAAGTAGTAGTTAAGTAGTAGATCAGAAAAAAACAGATACTAAATCAACATTCCCCTCCTCTCTCTGGTGAGCTGGGGAGTTCTTCATGTTGGTTGCTGTAATGTATTTTGCAGATCTCTGTCTTCCCATGTGGAGGGTATTTATCATGGATTAATGTGCTAGTAAGGGATTTTGTCTTAAATTGTACAGATTCTAATGATCACAATTTTTATATGAATTTCTGAAATTATTTTTGATTACTTCTGCTTTAACCCACAGAATAAATGCAGAAATTTATCCAGTTCAAATTCAGACCTTAAAAATCCTTCACTTAATCTCTGAATTGCAAAGAACATGAGGGCTGATTTTTAGCTTGTGTGGGTCAGGAAAAACAACACTCCCACCCAAACCAGACCCTTAGTACCAGGTATTACCAGTGTACTCATCGAGTATTCTTGGTGAAATCAGGAGAAGTTACTGAGGCAGAATTCAGCCCCAAAAAGGAGAAGTAAAGAGCAACTCAAGTAATTCTGACATGTCTTCTTGCATTTCCTAGAGGTCCTTTAGATGTCACAGCTGATTCAATTGTAGTATATGTTCCCATAGTAACTCCATTTTTCTTAGTCAGTTTTGTTTCTGCATACATTTATTAACTTTTTGAGCTAAAATGCAATGATGATGAAATATATTGCATCATTCAAGCCTAACTGAGGGAGACGGTAAAAAAAATCAAAAAGGTTAAAAAGAAAAAGAAAAAGAAAAAGGAGAACAACAAGGCAGTTTTAGAAATAGGCAGCTTAGACAAAAAGGTTGAGAGATAAACATATGTCATAAAACATATGGTGGACCTCCCACCAAGCATTTTTTGATGTGTAAAATTACCAAAGGTTAGCATAGGAGCTAAGTCATTGGTTATAGAAATGGTGGGGGATTTTAATCTACATTTTGTATGTAAACAGTAGTTGATAGAAGGTAGCAAAACATATACAGCTTTGCTTTTGGACTTTGTAGATCCAGTAAAACTGCTTGTGCTGTTTTGCAAATAGTTTCCCAGGCACAGCCTTTCTACACCAAGCTCCTAGCAATGTTCATGCTAGACAGCCACCACAGTCGCACGGTGAGCTGAAGATGACACCAGCATCTATCAGGGGCAGAACTCTACATCTCTGCTTGAAAGTCCTTTCTACCCCTGGTTTGCAGAAAAAAGAAATAGATGCCCCTTGGGATCCTCTTTCAAAGACAACTCTTCCTGTGGAAGTAGGAACATAAGGGAGAGGGCCCTTTTCTGACTGTTGCTGGCTGTAACAGAAGGAATATACATACTTGGTTCACATGGCATTATTGTAGCACATAGTACAGTGGATAATACAGTATAGGACACATTATGAGTATGGAGTCTCTCCTTCTTTGAGGGGTTAGAATATGAGACACTGAAAGATGAGATTACATGGAGGCACATAAAAGTTATATCTTGTTTACTTCATATACCATTAGGTGAAGTCAGTGAAACAAAATTAATGCAATTTAATAAGATACATATATGGCAAGGATAACCCCATTCTTAAGTCACTCCTAGCTCGAAGATAAAATCATGTGTGAAAGTTTAACAAGAATTATCATGGTCTGCAGCATGTCGTGCAAGTTGAACCTCTGGGGAACTTTTCCCCACCTGGTAAGCTCCTGCCAGGAAGAACTTTCCACATCCTAGCAGCATGTAACTGTCTATAACTAGGATTTTCTCTAATGTCCCCAGCTGCTTTACTGCAGCAAGATCCAGCATTAGCTTGTTAGAGGAGAGACGGTTGGTTTCACCTATGTCTTGAGATTCTGTCTGGAGCTGTGTGGAAGACACTTGAGCAGCTTTTCATATTGCTTCATCATCATCACATTTGAGTCCTTTGACTGAGGGGAATGGTTACAGCTGACGTAGCTGTAGAAAGTGTTTGAGTCATGTCCTCTACTTCTCCCAGTTTTCTATGAGAGAGAAAAATGACCAATAGTACTATGGTCCTGTGGTGGGCATCTTTTAAGTTCACACATGCCTCTGAGAGAAGGCAAGGTTAAAGGAAGGTTTCTTGTACTTGGAGGTGAAAACACTGAGAGGTTTGATGGCTCCTGAGCTTCCTCACTAGCCTTTTTCTAAAGGCTGAGGTAGCTCCCAGGATGTCTGGTCTCTCACTCAAATAAGTTTTCCTTTTTTAGGGAATCTCTAATGGAGCTCTTAGGTTGCTAAAACAAGTTTTGCACCTGGATGGAAGAAATATGTCTCCAAACTCTCTCTTTGGCACTCTCCAAGCGAATGAGCTGACCCGGCTTTGCTGTTCCAGAGCACATGATCAGTTAGGCTAAAACGATGAAGTTCCTGTTGTTTCTTCAGCTCTGTAGCTTACAGCGGTCCTCAACTTCACTGGTATGTTAAACCAACACTAACTCCTTGGGCTTTAGGGACTGCTTCCATTTTCACACATCTCAAAATGCTGGTGCATTTGATACAAATGAAGTACCCACCCAGGCACGCATGCTGAACACCCTCAAGCAGTCAACAATTACCATCATTACAGTGAGGGGATGTTTTCTGGTAAACTGTCCTGATTCTGTGCAAACTCCAGTCAACCCAAATCGAAAAAAAAAAAAAAAAAAAAAAAAAAGGAGAACTTACCTCAAATTTTACAACCTAATATGGAGGGCATCTCTCTGGAGATATTCAAAACCCACCTGGATGCATTCCTGTCCAACCTGCTCTAGGTGAGCCTGCTTTGGCAGGAGGGTTGGACTAGGTGATCTCTGAAGGTCCCTTCCAACCCCTACAATTCTGTGATTCTGTGATAGGAAAAGGATTCGTTCATTCATAATTTGGGAGGAAGAGTAATACAGGGCTTTTGCTTCTTTCTTTTGATATATGTAGAGCTCAGTATCATTTTTAGTAGTTTCTAGGGTCTGTAACAGCTCTAATGAGAGAGAAAAAGACAAATTCCCTCTGCTCACTGGCCCCCATGTAACACTTATTTTCCATTTGATCTGAGTTTCCAAAGAGTCTTGTATTGTCCCACATGTCAAAAACAAAATGTTAAGACAAGATGTATTTTCTCTCAGAAATAAGCAGATCTGAACAATTTACTTGTTTGTATTTGTGAGTTTAAATGTGTTCTATGTTTTTTGAAGCACTTGTTATCCGCTAAGTTGCAAGGGAACAAGATGTTGTAGCTACGCCAGAATGTTTTACTGAAGTATGAAAAAAAAGGAAGTGACTTATAGACACCAATAAAATGGCATCCTATGTCCCAAGCTAGCAAACAACATGAATTTCATTAAAATTTATATATAACCTGAAAATAAATCTACCGTTACCCATTGCAGCCTATTAAATTAATTACGTGCAGAATGGTCCATGCATAATTAGCATCCCCTTCACCCTAGAAAATCTAAAATAAGCATAAAAGGCACCTTAAATCCCTGCTATTTGCTAGCGGGACATTGTTCTATGATATTTCACTACAAGAAGGCACATGCATTAGTAATCAATTACTCATTGCCCCAAATGGTATCCCAAATTTGCCTTGGTTTTCTTGCTCCTCTGTGTTCATAACAACACATTCCAACACCGTGTGAGTGAGTGAGTTCAGGCCATGACTTAGAGCCACTCGACCTCCAGCTCCCATTTCTGACTTTCTTGATAGCAGGCAGGGTGCAGCAGGGCTTTCATTACTAGCTTCCCAAACACAGTTGCCCAGGAATTAGAGAATGGGGCTTGGGAGTAGGGGGATTAGAAAATGAGTAGGGTCACAGGGAATTGTTTCCCATGTCCTAACTGGCAGATTGGCCTTGTGTGACATGCTGACACAAAATATACCCACTGCCACACTGAAAATGGGGAGCTCTAGGCTCTCAAGGACAGAAGCAGCAGCTCTGGGCTCATCTGGGGCAGTCCAAACACCACCTACCTTCTGCTGAGGCCACCTTCCTATTTATGTCCTTCTCAGTTCCTCACAATGTTTGATTATAGTTTTCAGGGAATCATGTATTAAAGACAGGGATGTATTAAATGAAAATTATTTATGTTCTGTGCTGGGTAGCAGGTTGCCATAGTCTGATCTGTTGACAATGTATTACAAATGACTTCTCTAAGAGGTTTTCCAATAAATTATTGGAAAAGGTAGTCACACTGACCAATCATTTTACCACTTTGTGCTTTTTAAATAATTTTCAAAGGGAAAATAGTATTCTGTTGTAACTTAAGTTACTTAAGTAAGTATTTATGAATGGGATTCTAAAACTTTGGGTTCTGTTATACTTGTGTGTGTTTATATATAAATAGGTATATGTGCTTGCTGAGTCCTCCTGTGTTCAGTAATGTCACAGAGGAAATTACTGCTACAGAATGCTGTACTATAAAACAGCATGGAAACACATATAAAGATGTGAATATATATCAGGGAAAAACTATGTTTGAAACATTTTCATTTGTATTTAAGGTTTTAGAATAAAAGAAACTCATATTCTCCTCTAAGGTTTCAAGGCATCACATCTAGATCCACTGGAGCTCAGACATTTATTCCCACTGAGTTTCAATCTCTATTAGTAACATACAGGTAAGTGGTGTTGCCACATGGCTCACATTACTAAAAAGGAGAGATTTTTTTTGTCAGTGATTTTGTTCTGACCAAGCACGTTTCTAGGCAAGAAACAAACCAGCTTACGTTCACAATCTGGTGCACCAAGGTCCTCAAATTAGACAGAAATAAGTATTCATGGCCAGGCCTCCAGACATTTTCAAAAGCTCGCATCAGCCACTCAGCTTCCTGTGAGTTGAAAGGCACTTTACAAAAGCACTTCCCATCCCTTGGGACTGACATTGAATCAAAAGGCCAGAGAGTTGGCACACAGCTTGAAAAGTATTAGGCAGGATGTACTACAAAGCAGAAAGTCATGGCAGAAAAAAATCTACCTTCACTTGAAGGGAAAACCTCCTAGAAACTCATCCTCTTCTGTACTCTTTGGGAAGCTCATTCTTAACCAGGTAAATTGCCAAACCAATCCAGTGTCCATGAGATTGCAGCTTCCTTCCTGTGGTTAATGATGTATCACTGTGGTTAGGGGATCAGGCCCTTTATCATCACTTTTGCATAGCTTCAATATGACATGTAGGTAGAGGAAAAATGAGTGATCTTCTTCCTGCTAAGCGTGTGTAAAGACTAAGGTATCTTTGCAAAACTTCTTTCTGATACATATTTTTAAAAAAATATTTAAAATTACATTCCTAACATATGTCAAGGTAGGTCCTTTGGAGGAGAGCTTAGAATAAGAAATGGTTCTTTTGGAAGGAATTCTCATTTAAAAGGGTGCTGGAGGGAATCAGAGGGTGTTTCTTAAGGCTCTCTTCTGCCATCTCACATAGTTTTGCGTGACTGCCTCTTGCTTCTTTATGCCATTGAGTCCAGGTTGTCTCAAATTGCTCCTTTGGTGGTAAAAACTAGCATGGACCAACATTATGGAAATAATTTAAATATGTTTTTTTGTCAGCTAAAATGGGACCTTTCTCCTTTGCTCTCCCTGCACTGCCCACAGTTATCCTCTGTTACCAGCCAAGACAAAGAGAGACACTGTCATCCTGGTCACTCTCCTGGCCTGTTTTGCTCAGTAGTCATTGTGCCTTAGTTAACATTCATTAGCAGATAATTGTTGTCGGACCAAAGGTGGGTTTACTGTAATTAGAATCTTTCTCTCAATGAAGGTTTCATATCCTCTAATGAGTAGGTAGATATGTACACTGCTATGCTCCCTGCATAAATATGAGTATTCCTATCCTACCACAGAATTAGTTTTGCTGGGGTATTTTGTGTGCATATATGTGTTTCTTTTAATAATGAAACACCCTCCATGACATCCTTAATTTTCCTGATAGTTTTATTTACTGAATTTGTCCTTGCAATCATTTGGTTGTAAAACACTCAAACCTTTATCCTTTATCCTGCTGTAGATACATTTTTTATTATATACTCTGATAGTGCCTGCCATGGTAATGCCATGGATCATGACTGTGTAGCACATGCTGCCTTAGCAAGGGACCAGTGTTTTGTGCCACATACGACAGACACCTTCTCATCTAGCTTCTCACTAGCTGATCTGCATCAGCACTGTATAATCCAGGGATTTTCTGAGTGTAAGACAGACATATCCGTATTACAACACAAGGCTCCTGTATGGCAACAACAGAACAGCAATATAGCAGTATGCTGTAAGTTACCCCGAGTTCCTTTTCTTTGTATGGTCAGCACCAAGCACATGAGGAACAGAGAGGTATTACTGAGCGACATTGTTCCAGTTCTTTCTAACAACTTCAAAAAGCCACTGGAGGCTAGCAAAATAGATTCTTCTAGCAAGAGATATTCTTCTTTCCCCAAAGTGTCATCATCCAGAGACGCAGCTTCAGCAATGTTGAGTTCAGTGCTAGGAAGGTCTTCACAGGCTTAATGTATGTCAGCTTTGAAAGGCTGAAAAATGATCTTAAAACTTTGGGGAAACCTTCTGGAAACTAATTCCCAACACTGCAATAGAACAGCCAGAAGTGGATATCCTTGGATATGAGGCCTTAAACCCCTATGCTTTTGAGTATAGAATATTCATTGAAAGCTATTTAGTTGTTCAGCTAACATCTGTATTATTGGATTTTATTTTAACCTTACACTTGATTGCCATGAAAGTCTGCAGATGTTTGAGTCTTTTTCCGTTATGTCAGGTCCTAGCACTTTTGGTGTAACATTTTACATTTTGAGTTTGTGTAGGGGTCTTTTGAGGATTTTTGTATGGAAATCTAGCTAAACATACATTGTTTCCAGTGAGAAGGAAATCTCATCCTTCCTTTCTGTATCAGATAGCGCTATGATTAAAGTGTCCCTATTTGCAGATCCCAGCGAGGGCCGTTCAGAGGAAGAGGTGATTAGCTGGGTGTCCTTTAACTGTAAAGCTCCATGCAGGTGATGGGCATGAGGAGGTGCACTTCCTGGACATCCATTCCTGACTAAGGCACAGTTCTTAGGTGATACCATAGGACAAAAAACTTCATCCTTGTCAGGCTGGTAATTTTCAGCAAAAGTTTGTGGTTATATTATTCCTTATCTGAATTAAATTAGTGTCATGTTTTGTTTTGTTTTGTTTTGTTTTTTCCCCTGGTGTTTCTCAGTGTATGTGATTTGAGTCTATTAGCAGGCGGAGGTCAGAGAGATGTGGGAGGGTCCAGAGGTACTCTGGGGCAATTTAGCCCTCATACGAGCACCAGCTTGAGGTGCACAGACTGCCCTGGCACACCAGGGCACAGCTGGCATTTCAGTCAGACAGAGGATGCCTCCATCCTCCTGCTGCCTTCCCAAACCAGGTCGCGGGCTGTTGCTTTTATCTGTTTCGGCGAATTTTTCTCAACTGTGTTCTCCATTATCCCTCTTTAGCACACAGACGTGGTATTATGCCCCAGCCTAAGAAATTTCATTTGCCCCCACTAAGCTCTAGGTGGGAAAGACATGAAACTCTTTGTCAAAGCAGATGAAGGCTGTGCAGCAGAGTGCCCTTTCAAAGCCCGCAGGAACCTGACCGACCATTTCAGCCCATTTTACTGGGGTACAGGTGCTTGCATGCAGTCCAAGGACAGCACTTTTGCTTTGAATTGGACAACAGTAAATAGCACAGCTCTGATGCTGTTTCCAGGTGGACAGAGGTAGATTTACAGCAGAGAAGAGCTGCTTTTCATGGATCTCTTTATCATCTGTCCTTGTGGTGGTCATGAATATGCCATCTGAGGTCTGTACCTGATTAGTCATAGGAGCAGTGCCCTCCCAAAAAAGCATCCAGTCTAACTAGACAAGGCAGATTGATATGGTGGCTAGGGCATGGATCTTGGGCCCTCAATTCAGAGGTTCTAGTTCAATGCCTGGAGAAGAAGGGGATTTGTACAGCCAGCCAATAATTTGGTACATGGTCTTACATGGGACTGGCCCTAATTGGTTTGCCCAAAGACCTGCCAAATAGGTCTTCCAAAGAAAGTGATCTAAGCAGTCCCGTGCCAATTGCTGTAACTACATAATCACCTCTACAGTAAAGCACTAATATTACAAAAGAGGAGAGATAAAACAACACTGCAGACAACATTTTCCTCCCCCTCCACAAGAAGACTGTGACTAAAGCTGAGTAAATAATTTATAATTAATTTTTTTGATAAATTTTGGCTGTTTTCCATTAATGAAGTGTTCACAACATGGCAACAATTTTCTCAAAGGTACGCAGAATTACTCACTGAATAGTGTCTGTGAATAATCCTTAGTCTTTAGCTTATTCATGAACAATTTCTTGCAAATCATTTCAGAAAACGGAGCAATTTTGACTGGACACACCTATCGTATGGCATATTCCTGTGCCATGATGAAATTTGTGAGATATTACGAATTTTTGAAGCAAACTCTTTCTATGACATATTCCACGTCCACCTTTGGTGAATATGTTAGTGCATTCACTATTCTAAAACAACTGCAAGTCAAAAGAACATCCACTGAGACCACTGAAAGTCCCACTTGTTTTGAGTATCATCTCTGAGATCTTTCTTAGCTTCCAGCAGATTGCCCTCTGTCCCTGCAAGCTGTGATGGGGTTGGAAGTAGCCAGTAGATCTCCTGTTGCAGGTAGTGAGGAAAGGGTCACAAGATCCACTGATTCCTTCTCCACTTTGTATAAATTAAAACCTCTTTAGACTTCCAAGAAGTCTAAATAGCTCTAAGTGCTACTTCATGGATTCTAGATAACTTTGCTCCCTCCTCCTTGTTAATTCCCTCTCTCACTCAGCTTTACGCTATTCTGGCCCTTTACAGCATGTCAGTGCTCTGTCTTTTTGTGGTTTTGTTTTACACCAGAGCAGATGACATACACAGCCACATACTTCACCTCCTCTTAGCTTAGAGTTGAAGGTCTCTGGACCTTAATACCCACCTCAGAGAACTCAGGGGGAAAGCTGCAGGGGTACTTCACAGATGGATGATGCCAGGAGTCTCCTGTTGTAGGACTGATTTGGAACAGATGGATTTTCTGAGGCGTCTGTCACCTGACCGACCACAGACATCTACCTTGGGCAAGCTAAATCCAACCCTTGAGGACAGCAGGAAGCAGCAATGCCATCTCCCACCTGCCCCAGTGTCTGCATCTATCTGGTTCTCTGGCTGCTCCTGCACCTGAAACTATCCCTCTGCTGTGCCCAGAAATTTTGCTACACATCAGGAATGCTACTGCAGGTTATGCTGTCTGTAACCATCAGAATAATTAATCTGTTTTTATCATGGTTATTATCTTCAGCATTGCTGTTCTTTCCCCTGGACTTTTTAATGCATTTGCCCCAGACCCAAAAGATCTGGGTAGGCATTAAAGGGTGTGGGTTGCTTCATTTTTTTAGTGAGAGACAAGGCAAGCAGTTAACTGTGAGAAAGACAGCTGTACTTAAAGATGGCTGTATTTTTGAGAGAGAAGAGAGCCGTGCCTGTATACCCCTAGTCAGGCACAGAAGAAAATTATGATTGCTTTTTGGACTCTAAGGGTCTCTTGTTTACAAGGCACCCTGGCTCCTTGCTGTAGCAGGGAACAGAAAACATTTCCATGTAAAACCTTGCCTGTCCCTTTGACTCCCACACAGAGCTCTGCAGCTAAGATTCCCCTACTGACCTAATTATCTGTTTAGTTTGGACCACATGTGGCTTTGTGCAGCACAAAAAGCAAACAACCAAAGGTGGATGACTTCTCATGAAAGGAATCAGGAGATCCCCTGGAAAGGTTAGACCAGCTCTGTAGCATCCTTTAATCTTACAGCTTGCCCGGTCATGTCCATGCTTTACAATACTGTTGCTTCATGGCTCTTCCCAAGCTTACATTGACATAGTGAATGTTCCCTTCATATCCTCATTGGCAGCGTTTCTGGCTCTTTGCAGGGTTTAGAGACCTATTTTACGTTCATTGCTTTTCTTTGCTATCTATGTTCTTTACTAGCATTCAAGTGCTTGACTGGAAGCTTAACTAACTTAACTGTTAGGAATGGTGCTCCAATTCTGCAGATAGTTCTGAGAGTCATATCAAAGCCGGGCATAGCCAGTGAGAAGTTTCCTTTTGCTGAGGTTCTTAATAATGGATCTTAATCTATTCCAGTCTGGTGTGGTGGTCGCCAGGTAATCACATAAACTGATCATCTGGGTAACATAAGAAACCATGATGAAGGATAAAAATGTGTTCCTCTTACTCTGCAGCTATGACAAGCCACTGACCGTTAAATAAAGTTGAAAAATGTCTTAGGAGAGAAGGTGCGTTGTTTATTTGTTTGGGAACTTTGATCAAAAAGAGGCTTGTAGCGTTGATACTTCTTTCATTCAATTTTTGCAAAAGAACTAATATATCTTTGAATGCCATTGGTTTGCAACAACATTCGAAATGAAATCATTTCGCCAGCAATCTTTTGCTGCCTCTGAAATTTTGCTTAAAAATAAATGAGAACAGCTCATTTTATCTCAGCTTTTCATTGCCTTGTCTTTATTCTGGAGAGCGCCTAACAAAGGAAAGGCAGTTAAAAAACAAGAATAAGTAGGTCTTGCCCATCAAAACAAAGTGAGCCACATTTAAAGAACAATTTATGAATTAAAACAGTCTGTGAAAAGTTTCCAACATTGCAAATCATCTTTGAACTGTTAATTTTCCCTATAAAACTTAATTGTTGACTATCCTTTTTTTCCAGTCAGTGAACACATACCAATATCTCTCTTCTTTCTTTTAAGCTAAGCAAGAAAAATTCATGTTCTCAGTGTTTACCTGACTTAGAGATAGATTTTCAAAAAGTCTTACTGTCCTACAGTTTTTAATGTATAGTTGTCACTAGACTAAATAGTTTGAAATCTTTATGGAGTTGCAGGCCTGAAGTTGCTAAATGGACCGTTTAATTAGTCTACTTTTTCTTTAATTTCATATACCACATAAAAAAACCCCAGAAAATAATTGCAAGACAGAAGTTCTCCGAATGTTACTGTCAATCACCACAAATGAACAACATCAAAACCTCTCTGAAATCCCTGTTCCTGTGAGCAGACCTGACTTCAGTCAGTATTTAGCTCTGTTGGGCAGTCTCTCACACATCCTTCAAATCTGCATCACATTTCTCAACAAATGCTCTCGAAAAGATTCAACCAGGAAAACAGATAAGCTTATGTGGAAAAGTCTAGTTGCAGTGCTCAGTTACTATATCTTCCCTAAGAGAACTCATAAACCACCTCAAATAGAAATTGTTTCCTTTTATTTTTAATTTTTGTTAATATATGTATAGGCTTTCTGCATGTTTCATGGGCAACTCCATGGCATTTCCACCACAGAATCCTTAAATGTATGTTTGCAAGTATCCCAGTGGTATCTCCCAGGGATGTAAGCAACAAGGGAATCTTTGGTGACTGCCTTAAGAGGTAAATTGTGCCTCCCTCCTGTGCATATCAGCAGAATTGCAGTGAAGTGAATTTCTCTGTAATGCCGTTTCTTCTCTTCTTTAAGAAGCAGAAGTACAGTTTTAGTTCCTTTTGTTAGAGTCTATAAACACTAAAAACATCCACTGTTAAGGTATCAGTGCCTCTCTAATGGCTCACTGTAGGAGCTGAAACTACCAATTTGTCTTCCAGCAATTTGCTTTGCAAAGAGAGAGTTGATAAGGACTCTCAACAAAGTAGACAAGCTTGTCTTTTAAAAGACAACTGTCTCCATCTTCCAAGGCCTTCATCTTCTTTCAGGCCAAATATTTCCTAGAGATTAATTTCTTTGAGGGTATCATAACCCCCCAGTGGCAATTATTCTTCATCTATCATGTTCCTTGCTGAGAGCATAGGAAAGAAATGAGGGAGCCAGAGAGAGGCCCTCTCCTATCTGGTCATGGCCTTCCCGTCAGGTTTTTAAATGCCACTACCAGTGTGGTGTAACTGCAGGTTCAGGAAGATGTTCCCAGGCTTTTGTAGTAATGTGGTCACTTAAGTGACCCTCACTGCAAAAAAGACTTGACATGATGGATCATGTCCAAAGAAGAGCAATGAAGCTGGCTGAAGGGTCTAGAGAGCAAGTCCTATGAAGAGTGGCTGAGGGAACTGGGGTTGTTTAGTCTGGAGAAAAGGAGGTTCAGGGGAGATCTTATTGCTTTCTACAACTACCTGAAAGGAGGTTGTAGCAAGGTGGGGGTTGGTCTCTTCTCCCAAGTAACAAGAGATAGGACAAGAGGAAACGGCCTCAAGTTGCGCCAGGAGACGTTCAGATTGGATATTGGGAAAAATTTCTTCACTGAAATGGTTATCAAGCATTGGAATGGATTTCCCAGGGAAGTGCTTGAGTTACCATCCCTGAAGATATTTAAAAGATATGCAGATGTAGTGCTCAGGGACATCATTTAGCGGTGGACTTGGCAGTGCTAGGTTAGTGGCTGGACCTGATGTTCTTAAAGTTCTTTTTCAACCTAAATGATTCTATGATTCTATGGCTCTGCTATCAGTACCTGTGTGCTTTCCTGGGCAGGAAACTGCAATCAGTTCACAACAGCCCTGCCAGAAAGCCAATATACCCCCAGTTTTAACCCCATGCTAGCTCAGCAGGCCACACAAAATTAATCCACTGTATCTTGCTGTCCTGTTTCCTAGGAGTGTGCTGTTTGTCAGTGCTAATTACAAAGTTTGATTCATTGGGAGATAAGGGAGGCAGATGGTATGTTCATTTATTAAAAACCAACCCACTCCTCCTATTTGCTGAAGCTCTTTTTCCTTTCATTAGGATTTACATTTTAAATTATCAGGGATCTGATACACCAGCGTGGCACCTCATTTTCAAGAACGTATCTTCAGGTCACTATCTGAAGGAAGAGTCATGGATTTTTTCCACTTCATATCCCCTGGTTTAAGAACCTGCTGCTTGCTTCAAAGTTCCCAGTTGTGTGAATGCAGCCTCCAACTTGGCAAAATGCAAACTCAAAACTGATTCCAAATGGTATTCAGAGGAATGTATGGATTTACAAAGCTCTGGCATGCTCAATGGAAGCCTTTAATTAGCCATTAACCAAATATCACCCTTTGATGCCTGGGACCAGGAAGGAAGAGAAGGTAAACAAAGCTTTGTAGGCTGCAGCTTATTCTGGAAATCACTGGAAGCACATTTAGTTTCTGTTCTTAAACAGATGCAACAATGTTAGTTACAGCTCAGATATGAGATGCTGAGAGCAACAGGGGACAGTAGGACCATACATCCTCTCTGTGAAGATCAGGTGCAGGACAATGATAAAGGCATAATCAGAATATCTTCCTGCTGCTTTCCAATCATCATTTAACTAATAATGGCTTTATAGATTAAATAGCAAGTTGCAGCTAAGTTAGGCAAGTGCAACATAAAAACAATACTGATGTTTAAAGAAATTTGCTGAACTTAGTCAATGAAGCATAGCATCTCATTCATATTAATTTCCAGCAGAGACCTGGTTGTTCCAGTGACTGATTCAATCATTTGCTTGCCTAAATATTTTACTTCCCTCTGTGCATTTTTTGTCACATCCTTCCTTTCACCTCTTTCCTTGCAGGTGTTCCCAAGGTTAAATTCCCAGCCCTCACTCTCTGTTCCTTTTGGTAGCTTCTAGGGAAAAAGGGCTTAAGAAAGAAAAAGAAATAGTGAACAGCTAGAAAACTGAGAATGTGTACATACATACCCATACACACAATTATAGTAAAAAAATATCTTCAATGTACCATTAACCTCCATTATCTCTATGCGGCAGTGCTACACCCACCGGTAGAGGTTGGCAGCATAATAAAATGCTTCTGTGTTTGAAGACTGGTAGTTATGCTCGCTTCAGAGCCCCAGAGCAGACTGGGCTGCACTGCCCGGAAAGTAGCTGGAAAACGAAGCATGGTCAAAGCTGGGCAACCATGCTGCAGCAAAGAAAGACTAGTGCCCCTGCCACTACCCAGTATTTCCTTGCACTGGCTATGTAGGATAATGGGGAGAGACTCAGAGTGAAAGGCAAGTCTACATCTGGACATCTCATATGCACATGCCCCTTGCGAAATGTTGCCTTAAGCTAACAGCACGAAAATAGCCAAGTACCAAGACTTGTATGTGATATGTTCCCTTGCTTCTTTTGTCAATGTCTTTGCTTATGTCCTTGGTGTCTTGAGTAAATGGACTTGGGAAAACTGGGTCTTCTACTTGTCAGACTGGGAGCAACAAGACAAATCTTTTAAAAGAATCACATTCCTTTGAGCAAGTAGCAGGGACCAACCTATGGCAATGGAGGCTTGGTTCTGGTGCAGCTCCTGCTAACGAGCACATCGCTATCAGTCAGTCTGCGCTGTCAACAAGGCTCTGTAACTGCAATTCCACACTCTGAGAGAGCAGTAGAAACATGAAGTGGTCATAGCTTAATAGTGGAAAAATAGTTTCATAGTGGAAAAAGACCTGGGAGTCCTGGTGGACAATAGCATAACCATGAGCCAGAAATGTACCCTTGTGGCCA
>KZ506488.1:182181-216540 GCA_002844005.1 Limosa lapponica baueri
AATGACTTTCCTGAGAGGGTGGTCAGGCACTGGAACGGCCTGCCCAGGGAGGTGGTGGAGTCACCACCCCTGGAGGTATTTAAGAAACGTGTAGAGGTGGCACTTCAGGGCATGCTCTTGTGCCCGGGATTGTTGGTTTGTGTCTGTCTGTGGGGTTTTTTTTTTGCTTGTTTTTGTTTTTTTGGGTTTTTTTTCTGGTTGAACTCAATGATCTCAAAGGTCCCTTCCAACCATGAAGATCCTGTGATTCTGTAAATAAAAATGGCACAAGCTACTAGCTTTTTTGCTCACAAAGCATGACTGTGTTGAGGGGACAGTAAGAACGAATGAGAGGAAAGTTCAGGGAAGAGAGAATTATGGATGGACAGCTTCTTGTCACATGGCTGTTGCCAGGGCGATTGTCTACAGTGTGGTTGACAGGTGCGAGGAACCCTGTCCACTTGATGCACTCCCAGCCTGTACGTGGAGGCCTCTCTGGGCATGACTATTGTTAAACCAAGTTACTGAATGCAAAATGTGCTTCCAATGCCACCTGCCACCCGCACCTGGAGAATCACAGTTCTCAGATAATCAGTTCTCAAAGAATAACCCCAGTCTTGATAGCAGGCTTGACATTATCCCCCAGATGTAATGTAGTTGTGCCTGAACATCAGTGGCTTATGCAACTGGAAGCCCTTCCCACTAAAGGGTGATGAAGGCAGAGCACAAGGGGCAGAATATGCACCTTCCATCTTGCCCGAGTGCTGGAGACTGAAGAAGAAAACACAGCAATGGGAGTTACGAACCTGTGTCTAAAATGTATATTCAAGTTATGCCTTTGTAGTCTTGAGTGCATCGGGGATTGTGTTAACAAGGGGCAGCACTTGTGAAATCCTGTACCAACCTTTATGCCATGTGCTACATCAGCTGAAGGGGTGTGCAGTAACACTGTAGTGTGTTTGACCCAGGTCAACCGGCAGGACAGCAATATCGTTGAGAATTTGTACATCGCTTGCATCTTCCTGGGTCTACATTACCTGCTGGAGATCGGAGAGGGCGAGGAAAGAAAGGCCTCAAACACTTTAGTTCCAGGGAACTGAATACACCGGTAAGGGCTCGGTTTGTAGCAAAAGCCACAGAGCTGTTTATGCTGGGATTCTGAGCTTTGGAGGAACAGCAGCAGGGTATCACACAAAAATGAGCTGTTACACTTCATCCCTTTCCCTTTTCTGGTCAGTAGACCAGATCTGCTCCATTTGTAATTCTGCTATGGCCTCATTGTTGGATGACATGCAGATAATGATCTCTGCTATGAAAGTAACTTGGCCATTTCATTCCATTCCATACCCTGGGGGAGATGCTGAGGAAAGGGATGGTGCTGCATAATGAGCTTCTCCTGTGGTGTCAGAGGAAAAGAAGGATCCAGAGCTTGAGATGGTCCTGGATGGCTCAGGATGAGAACAGATGCATGTCTCCAGGGCTTGCCAAGCTGGAAACTCTCCTCCTTTATCATGGTTCAATATTTCCCATCGGTACGATGCCAAGGCTGCTCAGTTTTATGTTTGCCAGTTGGGAGAGGTGAGGCCACAATTCTCTTTCAGTCTGTGAAGCCTGATCCAAAGTGTTTTACTTTGACTGACAGGATAGTAATAGCAGAATCTCCCAGGACAACTGCCATCACTATTGGGTCCATCGCAAATACAGTTGTTCTTGTAATTCTGAGCAAGTACTGTCCTGTTTACTGCTCTGTTATACGCACAACTTCACACGGCCAGGTAGTGGGTAAGTTTGATAAGCCTGGCTACTGTAGAGCTAGCCAAAACATGGAACTACTGGAATGTGTCAATCCAGGCTGCAAGTTTTGGGAGGTGTTCAACTTCTAATGTTATACTGCGTCTTAACACATGCATGGCCACTGCTTCAGCAGTGAACCTGACCTCCATCAAACCACCACGCCGTTCTGCATACTCCATGAGGAAATTCAGAAAATAAGTGGAGGGTGGAAACCTATATAATATTAGCTTGTGTGAAAGTTACCCAGGTGGATCTTATTCTGAATAATTCAAGCTGAACTTGCTGGGATTATTATGTAAGAGTTTCCATGGCACCATGTGGATGGGAGCTATGATATGGAGTAGAGCTGCAATACCAGCTGAGCTGCAGCAGCCAATGTTATGAAATTATTATCACACTCCTGGGCCTCTCTGCAATATGGGGTGGTGTCATCTGTGAGACAAAGCTTGCAATTGGGAATGCTGGGTGACATTCTTTGTGAATGAGCAGCTAAAGAGATGCTCCCTAGCAAGCTCCACATACTCCACAACCCGTAGCTCCAAGACAGCTCTATCTGACTCTCACTCCAAAGATCTCTATGTTCTGAGAGTTTGCAGAGACAACCCTGCTGCAAGGCATCACAGCCAATAAACCCCTGTTCCTCATCACAAAAGGTTTCAGCAGGGCCACAGATGTTGACTGTTTCAGCTAAAAATAAACTCCAAGAAACAATTTTCTTTATCCAATGTCTGTATAGTTTTTAAGAGAAAATGTTTCAGTGATTTTTCTCTCCCAGGAGCCGGGATATGGGCAAGTTAAGTTTAAAAAATACTTGAAAATCTGATTCTTATATTCCTTCTCGCCCTTGACTTTTGTCAAGACAAAGTTCTTTGTATCTTACATGCATTGTCAGCATTCATTTTTACTCTAAAATTTTTGAACCATTATTACCCATCTATTTCTAAACACTGTTTCTCTAACATGTCCTTTGATGTCATGAAACCTAGCTATAGGAAAATAAGGGAACAAATCTCTTCCCCAAAACAAGAAAATCAAACCCAAATATATATTTTTTAAAATGTTTGTTTTCACGTTTGCAACAAAGTTCACTGTTCATATCTCAGGACGTGGTAGAGACCAGAACATATTGCCAAATACTTTAGGAAAAATGATTCTTGTCAGGTTAACATTTTGACTGAAGTACTAACATAGCTGATTCTGAATTCATTTTTATAAATTCAGAAATATTAAGATAAGGTTTAGAGAAACAAGCAAACCTTAGTGTCCTTGCCTAAGCAGACTTCACAGAATCACTGAGGTTCTGACATTAACTAGATTATCTGGAGAGTAGAGGCCTCAGGGCAACAACCATTCTTCTTAATGGTAGTAGATCAGTATTTAGTACAACAAGATCCCATGCATTACTACAATAAAAATTTAAGAATCAATTTATTATTGGTAATAATTTCTATCATTACTGGTATTGCATTATTAGTAGTAGAAATCTATCTTGTGTTGAAAAAGAATAAAATGGAAATCCTCCATAATTCCACTCTGGAAACTAGTTAAAGGTACAAAATATTACTACTTAATGACTTAGTTTCAGATCATATTCAAAATGAGATCTTGGTCAGTATCCATGGGATGAGTGCCTTGAGTTTCAAAAGTACTTTTACTTTTACTTTTACACCTTCTACACTGTGATAATACCTTAGTCTTTAAGTATTTAAGAGATCCCCAAACTTGAGGAAAGGACTGCTAGTCCTTCAGAGTGCTATGGGTTGGTAATAGGAATTAAGAGCAATAATGTGTGATGAACTGAAGAGTTTGTTTTCTGTCAGGACACAGCCTCATATTTCTGTGTTCTTTTACTCCAAGAGAAGATGAATGATTTTTTTTTTTTTTTGATAGCTTCAGAAAATTGCTTCCAGTGACAAAGGAGAAAAGAGACTAAACAGGAACTGCAACATACCCATTGTAAAATTATCAATATGAAAATACCAGATATCTGTGCTAAACACAGCATTATCATTTGCAATCAGGACAAACATGACAACAGTGATATCAAGCAGTTGACAATCGTGCTTTTGTTACAAACTAAAGGAGCTCTTTTCACGATCCACTGTTAATATATAGGGCATGATAAGACTGCACAGCTCAGGGGATTCCATTGCGGTGGGGTAAGCAAGGGTGTCCTGCAGGTGTTTACCAGTGCTAAGTATTATCACCACATCTTTAAACACTCTTGCAGTGCTTGCTTTGAGAAAAGGAGACAAGACACAACACCCCTCACCTCCTCCACCCTCCTCTGCATCGTGTTAGAAGGGTATACTCGCATCTAAAAGCTGGCCATGGCTTATGGTCCCTGGGAGTAGGTTTGTAGCCACAGACGCCGGAGTCTCAGAGTCTCTGACCCCGAGGTGATCCACCTAGAAACCTCTGGAAGTTCAATTAAACAGAAGTAGCCCACCTCAGCAAGCCTTGTTTCACTGGACAAGGAAGCCAAAGTAGACAGCTCTGTATACGCTTCCCTGTGTGGCTCTGTTGTCACCCACCTTGCTTAAAACTTGCTTAGGCATCAAGTGACAAAGGTCCCTAACAGACCTATGAAAACTAAGTTGTTTGTATATCAGGATGCTCCTTTGCTACTCACCAGATATGTTCTAGCATCTTACCTTTGAAAGAACAATTTCCCAGCTAGGAGATGAATACTGCCATAATTACTGAAAATTGCTTGCTTTGAAAATAACAAAAATGTTATCATAATTGCCAAAATGATGGTTCAGTAGTTTAGGAATACTTGCTATCTTGCCAGCAGTAAGTTGTGGGCCTAATCCAAAGCCCAGGAAGCTCAATGAAAAGCCTTCTGTTGGCCTCAGCGGGCTTGAATCAGACTCTTCATGAAGATACTGGAAGAAAACAACCATTGCTATAGTGCTGAGACGGCATGCATGGATAAAGCACAAGTGCTAAGGTTAGTGAAGTGTTTCCTGGATGTAACATGTGAAGTGTAACAGCATCCAAAACAGTATATCAATGCAAGACAATATTATTATTCCACCTATTAGCAATTGGGACTCACAGGCATCTCTACTACTCATTGGATGTGCACTCTGTTTTCTGACAGCATTTTAAAACTCATTAAATAGAATATTAAACTAATAATGATAATGGTAAGCCAGATTTCATTACATTCTGGTTAATTACAAAATCATATCTACCTAGTCTTATAAAAAGCAAATTAGTTGAAATGCAAAGTGTCTTCACTGAATAGCCATGTAAGGAAAAAGCTAAAGAGGGAAAGCAGGAGGTAAATCACCTAGTCAGTGCAAAAGGATTTAGATTCACCCTTCGTGCTGTGCCCCATAATAAAAATACCTCCCCCCCAAATATCAGGTGATACCATCTAAAAGTCTGAAATGACCACTCATTTTTATACTGGGATTTGGTTTTTGGCCTGTATCTTAACCCAAGGAATTCCTGCGCTGCTGTACTACTGATTCACGAGTGGACTGTTATTTATTTAGTGGAAAGGCATCCTATTAGGAAAAGATTGTGTCCTACTTCTAAGGATAGAGCATACAAATCACACCAAAACCTTTTTTTGCAATTACTCAGTAACACTTATTAGTGAAATTAAAATTCAGGAGGAAAGATTTTTATAACTGCTGAAGCAGCATCTCCCATTTCCAGATGCTTTGCATGAAAGTGACATTCTAAATCCCTTAAAATAATACAATGCATTGGCAAGTGATTGAGGGCAATGTTTGCTTATTTAATTAATAGAGGGCTGCACATCATTCAGCAATAAAGCCTGTGCACTCGGTTCCACTGGAAGTCATATGTTCCTCAAGTAAGGATGATGTAGGATTTAGGTTCTCCTCTCAAAATCTCAGTTCTTCAAAACCCTCATCAGCTGCCATCTCCCACAGCAGAGTCCACAATTTTGAACAAAGGGCACAAGGGCACTCTCCTGGTACGACCTATGTGAGAAGAAAAAGTAGTGGCAGACACTAAAGCACAGCAGAGAAGGATGGACCCCATTTAAAAAACAACAACAAACAAATAAAATCCAAACAGCTCAGATGGTAGAACACACAAACTGCTGGGAAGAAAAGGCTTTGATAAACTCCAGACCCCTAGCCACTACCTTTCAAGACAGTGAGGTTAAAGGCACTCCTCCTGCTTGCTTCCTTAGCCTCTTACAGAAGTAGCTTTATGCCTTGTATCCCCACTAATAATCAAGGAGTAACTCGCAAGCTGCCCACAGGCACAAACTCCTAGTGATCAGAGTAGACTTACAGACAACTCAGAAGAAAGAAGAAAAGATGATACATTCATTTGCAGTGGGAGCAATATGTATGTTATGAGATAGTGAAGTACACTGAATGTAGGTGCAACTTCCATCATAGCTGTATCTACAGCATATACCTCATAATTCCACACTTATTTCTGTCTAATAGGTATCTTTTGTTGGTGGTTCTTTTCTTGGCCCCCCTACTTCACTTGCATTTACTGCAAAGTTTGCTTTTAGTGAGTTTAATGTGCTGGGATTTTGAAACTGGCTTAAGGCTATTGACTTTCAATAAGATTTGAGTAGCTAATTGGCTTCTCCTCTGTACTTTACAAATTCTAGACATAGCTCTTTTGTGAGTTCATTTTAGTCTTTTATGATTGAATTTCCTGAAATGTTATATCCCTCTTGGAAGGAAACAAAAAAAAAAAAGAAGTGTCCATGCTTCTTTTTAATGTAAAACAAGGGAAATAGCTGTCCTTCTTCCTTTAAATGTCCAAAGCTCTTGGTCTCTTATCTATTTAAGTTAAAAAATACAAATGTCAAATGCATTATTTCAAGTCTCCTTGAGATCTTGATTCCAGCCTGGTAGAGGATATGGGTGATACAGTTTTTCTCTGCAGGCCCTCCTCAGTGCAGTACTCATTTAGAGCCTGTTAAAGGGGCCAGAATGCTAAAACTTAATAAATACAGTCTTTGGACTGCCCGTTCAGATAATATGCTTCTAACTAGAAACTTTTTTTTAATTCTTTCAAAGCCAACCTACATAATCCATTGCTGTCTGTCAGACTTGACAGGCAACTTAGACCTCTAGTCATTCAGAGCGTCTTGTCTTTTATCTCGCTACTGGTTAGCTATGAGTTAAACCCTCCTTACTGGCACTCTTAGAAAGCCAAAAGCAAAAGATGGTTAGTACAAAACAGAAGTAAATCCTGCACCTAACACAGTAGATAGCTCCCATTAACAATAAAGGAAAAAAAAATAGGTAATATATGTAAAAGTAGCAGAAGTCTTCCAAAGGCCTTCAGAAAGGCACAGCAAGGGACAGAAAGAGTGTATGAAAGAAGCAAACTGCAACCTAAGCTTCGGTCAACTCTGACTTCAGCAAGAGGGAATGAGACAGATGCACACCTGAGAGAATCACATGTAGAAAAGAAATTAGAGAAACCAAAGCTTGTAGGAAAAGGATAAAATGCAGAGGGAGGTGGAGAGAAGTCACTGGTTACAGTTTGTCCTTTTTCCTATTTATCTCTGTCTTTACTTCCTGTATGGACTGTGCTCTGGCTTCCAACACCTCAGCGGCCGGCTCAGGAAGGAATGCGGATAACTGTACAGACCAGGTGTGCTGTAAACAGTTTTGAAAGTAATTTACAAAGAAGGACACTTCACTGGAAATGGAAAAGAAGTAGGAATAGAAAAGGAAATAGAATAGCCTATAGTAGCTTTTTTTGCCTGACACATTAGTGCTGTGTGACTGTCACTAGGACAAAGAGGTACCTCCATTAGAGTAAGAATTATTTAAACTCCTCCAAAAAGGTACTAAATGGAGTTAGCAATTTTTTAAGGTCACACTAGCTTTTGGAGGACTACGTTTGCCTAATAAAAGAAGACTAGATTGCTATTCTATTAATTAAATAATATAGAGTCTCCAAGATGATTTTGTGTCAGCATAACTTGTGTCAGACTGAAACTCCTCAGGGCATTAGAAGCTCATTTAGAAAAACAAAAACAACCACCCCAACACCCTCCCCCACCCCAACATACCAGTTAAAAGTCCACTTATATCATAGAATCATAGAATGGCTTGGGTTGGAACGGACCTTAAAGATCACCTAGCTCCTACTCCCCTGCCATGGGCATGGACACCTCCCACCAGGCCAGGTTGCCCAAAGCCCCGTCCCAAAGCATGGTGTATATGGCATCTACCATTTGGGTCCCAATTTAATGTTGACCATAGCACCTTCAAGACCAAGCTGTATTAATTTCCATAACTTAAGCTAAACAGTCATGCTGTCCAGCTGTCATGGGACAGACATAATGTGGAACGTGGGTAAATGCTGGACTAACCCCATTCTTGAATCAGAGCCCGTTTAATACACAGGGAAGGACCCGCAGTTTCTGCTGAGTGAACTACAGAGGAATTTATTGTAAGAAGATCAAAATCAGATACACGATGCACGGCAGATTCCACCTTAACAGTATTATTCATGTTGGGAAGAAATAGCAAAATGGTTTTCTACAAGCGGGTATCCCTAATTTATAAAGCTCACCGTGTTCAAAACGGCACAGGCAATTAATTACATCCGTAAGGAATTTCTGGTAAGTCATTGTATAATTAGGCAAATTTGAGTCGATATGCCAGCAATTACCAGCACAACTGGTTACCATCACAAGTTGCAACTTAATTGTTTTATTGAGTGTCAGTGCTCTCGATTTGGGAAACTCCTGTGTTTCAGGTAACCGTAACGTAACAGCGTCACAGACAGCTAGCGACACACGTAAGCACACAGCTTTCCTGCGGTGTTACAGCGAGCCATCAGGTTAGAAGCAGCATTTCTTTGGGCCATCTCCGGCAGCAGGACCGGCTCCGGCGGAGCTCCGCGCACTCGGCCCTCGCTCCTCAGGGGAGCAGGGGGCTCCCCCCGATGGGGGGTCCTGGGGGGCAGGAGGGGCAGCAGGCCGCGCCACGCAGCAGGGCAGGGTTGCCACGGCAACCGCGGGGGATTCAAACACAGAGGCCGCCACTCGGGGAGGCCGCCGCGCCACAGCAGCGCGGGCTGGGCCGGGCCGGCTAAAAAATAATAATAATAATAATAATAAACCAAAACAAAACAATAAAACACACACACCAAAAAAAAAAAAAAAAAGTCAGTTGCCCAAAGAGATCCAGCCGTGGTTGCAACTCAACAGAAGGCTGTTAAAAAAGCTGTGGGTACCCCAACAGAGGCCACACACAAACATGCAGGCACCAGGCAACTGGCTGCAGTGAGTGCTGGAACCTGGCAATGGCGAATGGCGGAGACAAGACTTGTGCTAGGTGTGAGCAGGTCAACGATCTGCTTAACGTGGTGGCTGAACTGAAGGAAGAGGTGAAAAGACTAAGGTCTGTAAGCGTGGCGGTGTGCTCTCCCTGGTTTGTGTGTCCCCCTCCGGCTCCTGCTCGGGCCTTGGCCACCATGGCCATCACAAGATCAGCTGTGATAGCTTGCACCTGGACTTTGGGGGATGGCTGGCAACATAGTCAAAATACTGTCTGGAGTGGGGACCTAGAAATCTTGTTCCCATGAGAATATGACTATAGGTCAATTATCTTACCCTATAAATAGTGGACAGCCCAAGAGCCCTTGGAGCTCTCTTGTATGGCAGCGGGCTGCACGCCAGGATCTCCCCTTTTGTGAGGACGCTCGCTTAAGGTTCTGCTCCTCGAGGTTGAGAGATTCCTCACCACAACAGATTCTTGGTAAGTGACTAATAGCATGCTAAACTTTGAAATCTTAGCTACGTAATGTAAAGGATTGATTGCGCATATATAATCCTTTAGACATAAACCGTTGACCAAGTCAGGGACTAGGATTGGATCCAGTCGCACCCAGATTCCTCTCTGAGAAGGAGTTTAGAAAGCAAGGGGGTCCTTTCTGAACCTCGTGACTCAACGGGAGGGTCTCCCTGACAGCGTGTCTGACCCTGTCCTCTGGGCAGTAAATAATAGAGTGTACCTTGGCATTGAATCTCGTAAAACACTATCGCATTTGCTACTGGGTTTATTGCACTTACTACTGATTTTGTTAAATCACTCTTTCACCTTAATAAATATTTCACTACTTCACTCTAACTAGTGAAGTTAATCACTCCATCCGTGGCAATAAGGGAATGTGAAAGGGAGTTAGATTTGTGGTATCAGGCTCTGCAGACCCCCTTAGCAGATGGAGATGACCCAAGGAACGGGGGGAATGGATACAGGTGCCTGTTAGAAGAGGCAAGGGAAACCCCTCACAGCCCCCTCACCTTACCATTTGCCCTTGCACAACAAGTACGGGCACTGAAGGTTGAGGGTGAGGAGGATGAGAAGGGAGAAGAAACACCATCTCGGGGTTTGCCTATAGCAAGTCAGTCCCGCCCTTGCATCAGAACTGGTACCCTACAAAAAAAGAGGAGGGTAACTCTTATTGGTGATTGCCTTCTGAAGGGAACAGAGGGCCCCGTATGTCGGCCGGATCCCTCCCACAGGGAAGTCTGCTGCCTCCCTGGGGCCCGGGTCAGAGATGTTACCAGAGGGCTGCCTAGTCTGGTACAGCCCTCTGATTACTATCCCTTAGTAGTTACACAAGTGGAAAGCGACGGGGTTGATACGAGAAGTTTAAAAGCAATCCAAAGGGACTTCAAGGCCCTTGGGAAACTGGTTGAGGGAACAGGGGCCCAGGTAATTTTTTCATCGATCCCCTTAGTTGCAGGTTGGAATACTGAAAGGAACAGGAAGTCAGGCATGTTTAACAAGTGGCTCAGAGGCTGGTGTCACCAACAAAATTTTGGGTTTTTTGATCTTGGGGAACTTTACGTGGCACCTGGTCTGCTAACTACAGCTGGAGTACATCTGTCTCGGAGGGGGAGAATGATCCTGGCACATGAGTTGGCAGGGCTTGTCGAAAGGGCTTTAAACTAGGCTTGAAGGGGGAGGGCATTAAACACAGGTACACTAGAGATGAGCCTAAGGAGAGCCTTCAGCCTGCCATTTCACTTGAGGTGGATGACAACGATAATATCAGAAGGGTCTGTGGCAAGTCTGTGGCTTGGCCATCCCTAGGAGAGCAGGGCCCCACCACGTGTAACAGATACTTGGGAAGGCAAATGCTGAATGTCCCCCCTGCCTCCTCCTTCCGCTGAGCAGGTTTCATTGCTGAGCATGTCACATAGAATCGTATCCCTTGGGTCAGCTGGGGTCAGCTGTCCCAACTGTGTCCCCTCCCAACTTCTCACACACCCCCAGCCTGCTCGTTGGGAGGGCGGTGTGAGAAGCAGAAAAGGCCTTGACTCTCTGTATACGCTGCTCAGCAATAACTAAACCATCTCTGCTTTACCAACACGGTTTTCAGCACAAATCGCAAACATAGCCTCACACAAGCTACTGTGAAGACATTTAACTCTTTAATTTAAAAGCAGCATTTCTATTGCTGTTTTTAAAGTTAGCGAAGAAACAAACTTCACTTCCAGTATTCACTTTTTAGTTTTGGGGCTTTAGTTCTTTAAATTTCTTCCACCATATAATGAGTTTCTCCATGGCAATAAATTGTGGTTGACTCTCAACCTAAGGACAAACCAAAGTCTAAAGCTGTTTCATCCTTGAGTTAGCACCTAAATAATCTGATTGAATTCTAAGTTAGGAAAAATGATAATGCATATATATGCCTTGTACATTTCAGACCCTACCCAAACACTTCTGCTCATTATATTACTGCTGCTTACCTAAAATCATACGTTGTCTTAATGTCAAAAAGCATTTTCATTAAAAAACTGGAACGTGCATTACACACATGCCACCTTTGCATCTGCAGGCTGAAATTAAAGTTATTTAAAGTGGTTGAATAGGATGAATGGAGATTTTACATGCAATCAGCAGCCGGTAGGAGGTGCAAATTAGAAAGATTAAGACACGGATCAGTGTAACATCTTGTAGCACCCGATTACAAACAGACAAAGTACAATATTTTTTCTGTACTTCTGTCTGCAAAATAGTATCAATGACCTGGCAAAAACTTACGCGGTAGAGAAAGGCTGAATGGAAAGATAATTGGAGAGAGAGGAAAATATTAATAAGATACAAAACCCTCAGCTGTTAGAACATTGATAAAAATTTGGTCCAGAGTCTGCTGCCACGGAAACATATTGTTGGGCTAATAATGTTCATGGACACTGTAGTTCCTAGAGGTCAACACGAGCCAGCAATATGTGCTCACAGCCCAGAAAGCCAACCACATCTTGGGCTGCATCAAAAGAAGTGTGGCCAGAAGACTGAGGGTGGTGATTCTGTCCCTCTTCTCCGCTCTCGTGATCCCACCTGGAGTACTGTGTTCAGCTCTGGAGTCCTCAACACAGGAAGGACATGGACCTGTTGGAATGGGTCCAGCATGGAGGGCCAAGAAGATGATCAGAGGGATGGAGCACCTCTCCTACGAAGACAGACTGAGAGAGTTGGGGATGTTCAGCCTGGAGAAGAGAAGGCTCCAGGGAGACCTTATAGCAGCCTTCCAGTACCAAAAGGGGTCTACAGGAGAGATGGGGACGGACTCTTTATGAGGGAGTGTAGCAGTAGGATAATGGTTTTAAACTGAAAGAGGGTACATTTAGATTAGATATTAGAAAGAAATTCTTTACTGTGAGGGTGGTGAGACACTGGAACAGGTTGCCCAGAGAAGTTACGGATGGAATTGTTCAAGGCTAGACTGGATGGGGCTTTGAGCAACCTGATCTAGTGGAAGGTGTTCCTGCTTATGGCAGGGGGGTTGGAATGAGATGATCTTTAAGGTCCCTTCCAATCCAAATGATTCTGTGGTTTTATGATTAATTAACATCATCTGCTTTGGAAATCTGAAGAAAGAAGTTGAAAGATGGGGCTGGAAATCACCTAGGGACTGCCTGACTAATCCAAACAGATCCAAACTGTACAGATGTTAAAGAAACATTTTAAGACTGAGTCAAATAGTGCTCCAAGTCTACCCACCAGAACCATTTGACATCCATCATTGTCACTTTCAGATGACAGCTGAATATTTGCATTTGTCTAATGAATAACCATGCAACTTTGAGAGCCAAAAAATCATCTTCACATGAAAACTATGCTTTGTTATGCAGCAGCAACTAAAACACACTCTCTTCTCCTGGTGCATTTATAATCCCATTTTTCATTGCCAGCAGTACATATCTCTGAGACTTCTTCTGAGGATGGAGCTTCAATTGTAACATATATCGATCTGGGTAACAATATGCACAACACCAGACATTTGAGCTTATTTGCTTAGCAAATGGGAGATTGGTTTGAAGAGAAAAGTCTGTTAATATTCAGAAATACCTAAATTATGAGAATCCTCTTGACAATCTAGTTTTTCTGGACCAAATGCCATCAAGAGATACTTTTGTTTCTTTTCTCAAATATGTCTCTGCATAGGTTTTAATAGGTCTTGACAGTTCTCCTTATCTTAGTTTTTCTGCTAATGTCGGCCAGGAAGAGTATTTCCAAATATGTGTCCATTCAGCAGATACCCCGAGGACTTCTTTATGGTAATTGCATAAAGTTATATTTTCCCCACTTCTGACACTCAGTTTGTCCGTCCATTTCTCAACTAAAATTTATTTCCCATTTGTCACTAAGCACTTTGATATATTTTTGAGTGTACAAGTCTACACAGATACATGCTCAGGAATTATTTTAGTTGAAATGGAAAACACATTATTTAAGCACACAGACCCTCTATCACACACAGAGCCACTATAATTTACAGTAATTTAGAAGTGGCTATAAGAGAAACATAATGCTAAACTCTACAATATGTTTTGAATATGCTTACAATTCATTGAACACATTTCTATTTATAGCTGCACTAAAAGTAAGACCAAAAACCTTTGAGATCTACAACCGATTGGCAAGTTCTCTTTCAATTGTTATTCTGTTTTAGTCTTACTACTTTAAAATGAATGCTTTCAAAACATAAAGAAAAACCTGTGCAAATTCCACCTAACCCTGCTAGACAAGCTGGTAAACATATCAGCTCAGTGAAATGCAAGGAATATAAAATCTGCTGTAGAGTCTTAGCTTCACACAGAAATTGATGGCTCTAGGCTGACACCAGCCAGAAACAAGACCTCGGGCTTGTAGAAAATAGATAATTCCATTAAAATAGCAGTCTGACATTTCATTCTTCCATGAAAATAGCAGACAAGCTCAGTAGCAGTGAAAAAAGAAAATCAACTTTTAGGATTTTTTAGGAAAGTAGTAAAACAGGAAAGATAATTATGCCACCATGTGTATCCATGGGTCTCACACCCATTTAATGCTGCGTGCATCTTGGAAATAGTATAAAGTCTGAGAAACTCCGGAGGAGCTCCCAAGTAAGGGATGACTGACTGAGTAGACTAAATTTCTCCATCGTGGGCAGGAGACAACTGAAGGCTGTTAGTGGCTACAAAACCATTAATAACACACAGAGGATACAGAGGGATTGACTATTCACTCTCTTCCAGTACAAGCATCAAGTGTAATCAAAAAAGGACAGCAAAAGCCACCTGCAGCACAAATTAAAGGAGGTTCTTCTTCAGGCAACAGGTTCAACACCCTTCCAAAGGACATTGTGGATGAAAGAGGTTTGCATGAGTTCAAGGGGAGATAGGATGAAAGACTTGGAAGAAAGAACCACGAAGGCATTTCTAAACAAACAGACAAACACATTAGGAAATGCCCGGCTCTGCAAGTGGTTCAAGAGCAGGGAAGTATCATACAGACTTTTTTGAAGAGAGAAAATGGGACTAGATGGGATCTGTCAGCTGAACTAGTAGAGATGTTCTTATCAATGCTTCCCATGTTTTCATTTCTCTGTGCGTATCTTTCCATGTAGCTACACTGAATAGTTTTGGAGGGTTCAAAGAGCACCTCCCTCAAAAAAGCTACAGGAAATACTCTTTCCCAGGTTTCAAATTAAGCTGGTTTGCAGGGAGATGCCTTTGTCCCGAGATCTCCTGAACACGTCAGTTCCCTAATTTCCTGTATAGAATAAATACATCATTATTATTTATGGTGCTGATCCCCTAAGCACTGTGTTCTTCAGAGACTGTTCCCTTCCCCTGGGGAGAGAGGGGGAATGACTCTGTTTTAGGAGATATAAGGCAATCAAATATTTTTCCTCACCAGAGGATGGGACAGGGCTTTTTTCACAGATGAAGAGGTATTACACAGGTATTACTATTACTATAATCAAATGAGCTCAGATTTTACCTCAAGCACTTTTCAGAGACTCATTTCTATCACATTTTGCAGGGATAACAAAACACAATAGAACTTTTCAATAGTATGGTGTGGAATAATTACTAAAGTGGACTTATATTAAAAATACAGCATTGTTCACATATTAAGGAAAGGTATAAAATCAAAAACTTTCCGGGGTGGAACACAGCTGCAGCTGGTACGCGAGGAATCCTTTCCACCGTGGTTCCCTGAACAATATTGCTTGCAAAGCAGCACGGAGGGTGGAGTAGAGTGGAGATTCTGCGGCCAGGCTCTGTGATAATACAGCAGAGATGGGAACGAGATGGGCCTATGGAGCTGATAAGTGGCATACTTGCTACCCTGAGCCAACAGTCTGTCAGATTTTGACAAAATGCTGTCATTTGTGTGAACTTTGCTCATTATAATGTCATTATAATACCAAAACACACCTCCATCCCAAAGGCTACCTGCCTCCAAGGTGCGACCACTCCTCCTTGAGGCTGCGCCCTGAATTTTTCATAAACTCCACCTTTAAATGTGAGGCGAGAGAATTTTACACCAAGCATAATAAAGGTATTTATGACTAGAGTCACTCAAACTCCACATTGAAGGCAAAAAATAGTATAAAATGACTCAAGAAAGGGGGGATATTAGGGAAGACACCATTGGGAACAAGTCAAGGAGGACTCCGTCACAGATTGCCTTTGACTCCCGGGACCAGTCGACGGGCTGAGCCTTTCTTCCCCCTCCCCAAAGGGACACTTTTGGGTAAGACTCAGACTATACCAAGTGCTTCCTTGGGAAAAACCTCTCTAGAGAGTCGCTTCTCTGCATTTATAGCCAGGCATGTTTTGTACAATTTTGTCGCATGTTTTGTACAATTAACAATACTTTTATTTGCACGTGCTTTGCAGACAGTGTATTTATCACCAGCAATCCATAAGAGCCTTCATATCTGTTGCTTGAATAAACTGCACTGTTTAAGTATCTACTCGTTACGGTTTCTTATTGAACGCGACCAAACCTTTGAGTGTAGCTGTGCTAGTTCATGAGCACGACCAGACTGAAGGTGCAGCCCACTATTAGTGTATCCAGAATCATGATGGTTTAATATATTGAATGCAACTGGACCGATAGTGGTGAATTTGGCATCACTGAGAATTTGAACCTAGCCACACCCAGCCTCCCACCTCGGTGAGAAGTGTTAGAACGCAAGGGGGTTTATTTTCTGTGAAACTACTTTGTCTCTTAATGCAACGTACGGCTTTTCCAGACCTAGAAGTTTGACTTGGTACAAGAATACTATGGGAGAATCTGTTGTTGGTGTAAAGTGAGGGAAAATGGAGTAGATGGATGTCATTAACTCCTAAATTTCAATGTTCTTTCAGAACATTCCCAGCTTCCAGTTCCTAATGAGATATTCAATACTTAATCTGGGCTCTAAATACAGGATCAGGAGGGCAACCTGACATGTAAGACTAAATGTTGTCAAGGAAGATTGTCCCATCAGTTGTAAACTTCTTTACATGTCTTTTGATCATGATACTCTGTTAACATATCCAGGTTTGATCTGCCATAAAGGTTAATTAAACTCCGTGTGTTATGAAGAATAAAGGGAGTTTAAAATAGTGCCTGTGCCAGTACTGTCAGACATCGGTCTCTTGCTCAAACCTGAGTGGGTAAGGTCAAAGCAGAAGAAAACACACCAAAAACCCCTGTGGCCAAAAAGAGACTCTGGGCCACCACCGGGGAAAACCAAAACCAAAACCAAAAAACGAAAAAAACCACAAGATCAAAAAGAGCCTCTGCGCCATCACCAGAGAAGATCAAAAACTTTGTGGGGAGAATGCACACAAGCTGAAAAGGAAATTTCTACAGGAAATGCAGAACTCACGTACACACAGTCCACCTCTACAAAGACCTAACCCTAAATCCATCTGATGTACATAAAACTTAGCATGGCTTAGAGAGAGCTCTGCAAGTCCAAATACTGCCAGAGACAGGAAGACAGAGCAGTCCAGATAGCCCTGACTGCAGAGGCTAATGGTAATGGAAACTAATACATATGTTCTTTCTTGTTCATCATCTGATGGATTTCAGCTGAAAGCAGTAGTTAGATCTTGGTAGTTATGAGAAGTTTGGGTGATCTGTGAAAGCACTTGTGGAGCACAGAAATCACATGTGGAACACAGGAGAAGGGTGAGTTTTTCATTGTGACAGATGTCATTAAACTACTGTATGACACAGACCTCTGCTGAAATAAAGGTTAATGCTGTTAAGCTCTACTGCCAAATGTGTGGAATCCTTTAATGTGCTACTCTATAGTTTTCCTTGTTATTCATCTATTTACCTCTTATTATTTCAGTACTCATTCTAGAGGAAAATTAATAGCCGTGATATCTCCTCATTTTATCAAGATGTTCATCCTTGTCTTCTTACCCTGGCTCATGGATTTGTGTGATTCGTTGAATATCTTCTGTTTTATCAGTAGAGTTTATTTTGTATTCTGGTGACAGGATTAACAATTGCTCCACTGACACCGAAAAAAGCCCCACCTCATCTGAAGATCTGAATTAGAGTCCCTTGGCACTACTACCTGAAAAGCTGACAGGAAGCATGGCGGTCATCTTTTGTAAAATGTCTCCAAAATTTACATATTCTTACTATTTGAAGTACTTAATCTATTGTTTTCAGAACTTTTGATGTGGATAAAGTTTTACTTAAGTTTTTTGCAAAACTTATTACAGAGAATGTTCCTGATACCTACACACAGTATTTGTAATTAAGAGTACTTTCTTTGCACAGAAATTCTGAATGTGCTGGGTTTTGGTAGGATAGACTTAACTTTCTTCACAGTAGCTAGTATGGGGCTATGTTTTGGATTTGTGCTGAAAACAGTGTTGATAATACAGAGATGTTTTTGTTATTGCTGAGTAGTGTTTACACAGAGTCAAGGCCTTTTCTGCTCCTCACACCACCCCACCAGCCAGTAGGCTGGGGGTCCACAAGAAGTTGGGAAGGGACACAGCTGGGACAGCTGACCCCAACTGACCAAGGGGATATTCCATGCCATACGATGTCATGCTCAGCATATAAAGCTGAGGAGAAGAAGGAAGGGGAGGATATTTGGATTTATGGCGCTTTGTCTTCCCAACTATCTGTTACACGTGATGGCGCCCTGCTTTCCTGGAGACGGCTAAAAACCTGCCAGCCAACGGAATTTGGTGAAGGAATTCGTTGTTTTGCTTGCGTGCACAGCAAATGCTTCACCTATCAAGCTGTCTTTATCTCAATCCATGCGTTTTTTCTCCTGTTTATTCTTCCTGTTCTCTTCCCCATCCCACTGGGGGGACGTGAGTGAGCAGCTATGTGGTGCTCAGTTACCAGCCGGGGTTAAACCACAACACTGAATAAGACCAATGTGACACCAGTTGTCACAGTGCCAAGATACGACAGCTAAAGCTGATACAGCGTAATATCACTTTCAGGCCAAAGTTTTTGTAGAGATGGAAGAGTCTTTGATCAAGAAACCTGATGAATTGATTCCTTTGTGATACAGGGACAGAGAGTGCAAGCAGCATACTAGCCATTACTGAAATGAGATTTTGAAGTAAGGGGAGACCAGATGGGAGGGAAGAGTAATCAAATCCAGGAAGTTAAAAAAAGGAGGAGGGTGGGTGGGAGAAGAGAAGGAAGGACAGACAGCTACTTTTTAAAAAAGATATCAGAAAAGACCTGAGGGGAGTGTTGGGTCGGGGGGGAGGGGAAACAAAAAAAAAATAGAAAAAAACCCAACCCACACCCAAGGGAATGAGACCCTCTATCTAGCAAATCAGCAGTGGCAAGTGTAGCTAGTGCTTCGCACCAGGTGTCTCAGTCCAGTGACCACAGAAATGTACAGAAGTCCACTGCAAGTGAGGGCACAGTTCCCCTGGGAAATGGGTAGACTTAGGGGAAATCAATGTCCATCCAGCCAAGACAGGATACACTGAGGGACAGTCATCAAATACATTCTTAGCAGAGAGTCATAGAATAGTTTGAGTTGGAAGGGACCTTTAAAAGTCATATATCTCAACCGCCATGCAATGAGCAAGGACATCTTCCACTAGATTAGATTGCTTAGAACCCCGTCCAACCTGACCTTGAACACTTCCAGGGATGGGACATCTCCAACCTCTCTGGGCAAGATCTTCCAGTGTTTCACCACCTTCATTGTAAAAAATTCTTCCTTGTATCCAGTCTGAACCTATACTCTTTTAGTTATCATTACCTCTTGTCCTATCACATAGGAATAGAGAGGCAGAATCACCACCCTCGACCTGCTGCCCATGCTTCTTTTGATGCTACCCAGAATACAGTCGGCCTTCTGTGCTGTGAGCGCACATTGTCGGCTCATGTCCATCTCTACTCCGCTCTAGTGAGACCCCACCTGGAGTACTGTGTCCAGCTTTGGAGTCCTCAGCACAGAAAGCACACGGATGGACCTGTTGGAATGGGTCCAGCTGAGGTCCACGAAGATGATCAGAGGGCTGGAGCACCTCTCCTATGAGGAAAGGCTGAGAGAGTTGGGGCTGTTGAGCTTGGAGAAGAGAAGGTTCCAGGGAGACCTTAGAGCAGCCTTTCAATGCCTAAGGGGGGCCTACAGAGTAGATGGGGAAGGGATCTTTATGAGGGAGGGTAGCGATAGGATGAGGGGTAATGGTTTTAGACTGAAAGAGGGTGTATTTAGATTAGATAATAGGAAGAAATTCTTTACTGCAAGGATGATGAGACACTTGCCCAGAGAAGCTGTGGCTGCCTCATCCCTGGAGGTGTTCAAGGCCAGGCTGGATGGGGCTTTAAGCAACCTGGTCTGGTGGGAGTTCTCTCTGCCCATGACAGGGGGGTTGGAACTTTAAGGTCTCTTCCAACCCAAACCATTCTATGATTCTATGGTTTTCGTCCACCAATACCCCCAAGTCCTTCTCGGCAGGGCCACCCTCAGTCTATTCATCCCCAAGCCTGTATTGATACCGGGGGTTGCCCCAACCCAGGTGCAGGACCCTGCACTTGGCCTGGTTGAACCTCATGAAGTTCACATGTGCCCACTTCTCAAGCCTGTCCAGGTCCCTCTGGATGGCACCCCAAACCTCAGGTGTGTCAATTGTGCCACTCATGTTTGTGTTGTCTGCAAATTTTCTGAGGGTGCACTCAATCCCACTGTCTATGCCATTGATGAAGATACTGAACAGTATTGGTCGCAGTACGGACCCCTGAGGAACACTACTTGTCACCGATCTCCATCTGGACATTGAGCCATTGAGCACTACTCTCTGGAGGCTACCATCCAACCATTTCCTCATCCACCAAACAGTCCACCCATCAAATCCATATCTCTCCACTTCATAGAGAAGAATGTTGTGGGGAACTGTGTCGAAGGCCTTACAGAAGTCTAGGTAGTTGATATTTGTAGTTCTTCCTTTGTCCACTGATGCAGTCTCTCCACCATATAAGGCCACGAGGTTGTTCAGGCAGGACTTACCCTTCGTGAAGCATCAAACTTCACGTGATTTCCAGTGAGGCATCTAGAGTGCAGAAGAGTTTGTGAAGCACATGGACTTGACTCCCAAAAGAGCATGGAAGGTAATAATAAGAGTCATGAGGGGGTGACAATTTTATTGCAGTCTAAGCTGAGAGAATCTCCCTGCATAACTTAAAATAAAGGTCAGGCTTTCTTAGCACACTCTTGAAACATGTACAAATCAACTAGACGTCATTTATCTCTGTTATCATTTCTATTCTGGTAGTAAAATTAGGAAGGCTGAAAAATAAAATAAATAAATAATAATAAAAAAACTAACGTAAAAAAGAGCTTCCAAAAAAGAAAACTTGAAAATGACTTATACAGTAGACAGCTAACTATGGAAAACTTATTCAGTAAGTTAACTCAGCACACATGTGTGTATTAAAGAATATATTGACTCCATATTTTTCAGAGAAATGAAGACCATGCTACACATTGATTCAGTGGAACCAAGATGTACACACAAGATTAAACATAGGTTCAAATGCCTTGCTAAAACAGGGCACAGTTTAGGTGTCAAGGAACTGTGGCTCTCCTCTCTCTGTGCGTAGTAAACTTGATAGTGATATGCAGGCTGCCTCTCTCCCGTGCCTCTCAGTTATCATCTGTGGGAATACCATAGTGTAGCTCTGACATACAGAGAACTAATGAATACTTCATGAGACTCTCAGTTATTATTTAATCACAGCTCCTTTATGAGTTGATGGAATTTGTGTTGACTTGATACAAAGGGAAAATAGCACAGAACTTTCTGAAATGTAATGTGAAAACAAAGCTAAAAATAAATTGAGTTAACACTAAAATATGAGAAGTACAGAAGAGAAATATAAAGTGGTGGTCGAAAACTAAACACAGACATTTGAAAGACTTTATCAAAAAGATCAAGTAAAAGCATAAGACAAAAGTGCTCATTTCTGTGAGATAACACTTGTATCCATATTCACGTAGAGGATCAACTCCTTCCATGAATGTCCTATGAAACTACTGATTAATTTGAAAGTCAGGGGTAAAATGAATTGCAAGGAGAATGAACAAGAAAAACATGAAAAAATCTGGCCTAAACTGCCCAATTTTTTTCCTAAATCTAGTTTTGCTCTAAGAATATTAGCAGCAGTATGGAAACAATGGATACTATAGATACTCAAAACTGAACTATTTTCTTTGCCTACTAAACTCCTGCCATCAGATTTAACAGCCTAATCAAGATTACTAACTCTAAGGTTAACAACTTTTATAATTCAGTTATTCAAATTAATTAGATCCAAGGTTTATTCTTCCAGACCATTGTTATTATGGCCAGTCTTATGTAGAACCACTCAATACTTCAGATTTCATAATAACCATGTGCCAAGCCCCAATTCACTGTGCTCATATTGAATTATTTAAACTGTTGTAATAAGGCCTGATCTAAAGCCCTTTGAAGTCAATGAAAAGACTCCCACTGACTTCAAAGGACTTTGCATTAGGCCCAGAGTATTTTCTTTGCAAGGCTTTTGTACTTGACAATATCTGATACAGTAGGGAAAGAAGGTGCAAGGAAAATTATTGGCATTCTTAGGAGGTCTTCTTCAGAGAACTTCTGTGCACGGCTGAATACTTCAGGTCAGTCAACGGTTAACCCCGAAGTGCATTTAGTTTAGTATAGGTCCTTCTGAAACAAACAGACAAAAATATATGGCAGTTCTTGGCAAAACTGACAGCATGCTTAGTTTGCCCCCCGCCCCTGCCCTGGGTAGTAATTTTTATACTTTATGGGCTACTTAATTATCTGGATTTTTTTTTTTTTTTTGCTTTATACAAATGTAATTTTAAATGAAGAATTGTAAAAGTGAAAAAAATTCATTTCAGGAGTGTTAAATTCAAATATTTTGGAAATTAAAAAATCATTTTTTAAAGACTGAAACTTTTTAGATATTCAGTAAAATAGTTCCCCAAACTTTTTGCCTATTTTTTCCACAGATTTTTCTTGGATTTGTGAATAGGTTTGATCTCCCTCAAACTATACTCCTATTAGTGAGTTTTTATTGGGTGCCAAATATAATGCTTAGCCATAAAAATTCAACTGCTGCTAATTTCAGTGGAAATCAAACTTGTGCGATTCACATTGAAATCCTTGCCCTTATTAATCTTGCTGTCTGTGATAAATATTTTGAAATTGGTTTCCTTAGACCTGCCCAAGCTCCTATGTATCACACCTAAATTTAATAGCTCTTAAATTTCACAGTGAGTCCACCTTTGTTTGAGACCTTTGGGATCTATCTAGCCTTAGCTGTCTTTTTTTTAGCTGTCCTGTCTTTTCCTTCCCTTCTTCTAAATTTATGTGCAGGATTTACACACAGCGCATGCTGAAATATTTAGCAGGTTCTAGCATGGGCTCATAACCTTCGAATAGAAATCTTTCAGTTGATCGTAATGGGCTTTTGATCTGAATTTAACACATACGACAAATTAATTTCATATACTGTCAATCTGATATTATGGATTAAGTTCTCTAATGGGGAAACTGTGAGCTAACAATTTCAGTTTCCAGTTGTTAAAAGGCTTATGTATAATTTATAATGACACCGTGAGTACAAGGCATTTCAAACAGGAAGACCCATAGGAATGCGAATTAAGAAAGAGATGTTAAATACTTCCTAAACCTAGAAAAATAATTTGGATGTGAGCCCCTGTTTTGCAGGCTGTGGAGTCTTCATCAGTAGTAGGCACTATCATGGAGATGAAATGGCTCAATGACTTCCCATAGTAAAGGCAATGTCAGATAAAAGGCACCTTTCACAGCACTTGCAAAATAACACTGAGTCCAGTCAATTCCTTAAAAAGAGCAAAGCAGAGACCTGGAAAATGTGGTTATTCAAGGAGTCAGCAGCCCCGCACGCTGCAGTTCCATCCTGGGATTAACTGGTGCCTCCCTTGTTCATGTGTTTAGCACCTTGTAAGTGTGCTGGCTTCCAGCCAAAGTGGTGGCCCCCTCAACTTGATCACTGACAACAGGCAAACCCCATTTCCAAACTGTTCCTGTAGCACCAGCTGAAGCTGACAGCCTGATGGAAACCATCTCCGGTAAACAGACAGGCCATTCTGGTCACCTGACTGGATTGACCCTAACTGATTCATCTACCATGGATTTGAAGATGACAAAAGTTTCAGCTCTTTCCCGTATTGTCCTCTGTCCTAAAGGCTGTCAGCTGGAGGGTAATTATCACAAGTAGTCAACGTGGAATTGCATTTGAGACTGTGGGGGCTGATATTTGTTCCCACTGAGCACCAGAACAGTGCACACTGATTCATGGAAGAGAGAAATATCATGATTGACAAAGCGCTTCCTCCTTATGCTCAGATGCATATGCCATTCATCCCATGTGCACACAACCACCACCAATCAGGTACTTACACACATTTATTAGATTTCCCCTGGGAATAGCTCTTTATAGCTATATATACATAGCAATTTTGTCTTGCTCCCTCTTTCGTACTGCAGCCCTACCCTCAGACTACACTACATGAAGGTTTAATGGGCAAGGCAACATCTTAGCAGACTAAAATCAGCTCCTGCCTCCATTTATAGCTTTGTGGATCGTAGTGGGCAATTCACTTCATCTCCACGTTCTTTGCTTTCCCTTTCTGCAATTGGAGAATGAACTGCTTTGGGATTTTTTGGCTGAAAAGTGCTGAACAACAGTATAGTATTTGCCCCACATCTGTCTTGTCTGAATAACCTCTAGCATGTTTACAGAAGATCAGCTGTCATGGAGGTTCTGGGAAACCGAAGAATGTCAAAACATCAGGTCTTTGAAAGAAGGCCTCAGAGGTGAGAAGATTTACCATCTTATTGACTGCATTAAAAATCAGACAAAGGAGTCCACAAAAATAAGGCTGCACTATCAAGAACTCCCTGGTATCTCTAGAGCCATTCTTCCCGACAGATGTTTTCTATTATCAACTTAAAAACCACCTATGTTTCTCCTGTCCTACATCCTGTAGCTTATTGATTGCATCAATGTTCCTGGAACTAAAGTTTTTTCTAATATTCAAGTGAATTTTCCGTTACTGCAATTGCAGCCTGCAAATCCTTGTCCCATCCCTAATGATCAAAGAACAGTCCATTCTCTTGTTCTTTTACATATTTTGCAGACAGTTACCATGACTCTTTTTCTACAGAATTTAGACTTTATCACCTCGGTTCTTTCAGGCTCCTGGGATGTTTTTGAAGATCTCCTGTCATCCTCTGTCACATCCTGTGCCTTTTTTGGAGAGCAAAGCCCAAAACTTGAACAGCATTTAGACTGGGACCTTGCTGCTACCAAATAGAATGGAAGGTTTACTGAGAATGCTTTCCATATGACAACCCTTCCTGGAAGTATCAGATGCCTCCTGCCAGTAGAACAAAGATGAAGAGTCTTCAAATGGGATGCTCTGCATCATGAAGAAGCTATGATATCAGCATGCATGCATACTTTCACACATCTACAAGATGAGGAGGATGTCAGTTTTCTGAAAATGTACGGGAAGTTGAGTAGAAGTTGCTTCTAAAGCAGCATGAATCACTTTCTTATGAGATGAGTCATCCCTCAGAATGTTATAATGAGACGCATCTCAGTCAGTGAACAAATGCAGGTCACTCATCACAGATGTCTTCATCCTTCCTGAAGGAAGAAACACATTCATTATAAGGCATGTTCATCACCACCTAGGTAGGCTAGTCAGATCAGCAGCAGAGTGCCCAGCAACACAAACTATCATACACATTATTTCTACTGTTGTCATAGAGACTACAATGCTCCAAGTAAGTGCAAAAATCATTGTGGGTGCAGACAATGAAGCCAGTGGCTAAAATAGATCAGAGCAGGAGTGGGAGCTCACTTGTTTGGATGGCTGTTTTCAAAGATTTTGATGTCGAGTGGCAACGAAACCTCACGCTCTTCTGCAATGACACATGAAGATGAGGCCCCATCCACAAACCCAAACTTTCCTGTGGGTGGGTACATACATACATGGAGAACATAGGGAGTTTTGCTGCCAATTAAGTTTTATATGGTAACGTTTTTACTTCATCATCCACCAGGTACTAGAATGTGAGCCAACAGATAAACAAGAACAGAGTTAAGGAAGCGGCAGTGAGCTAGGTCTCTAGGCCTGGTTCTGACAACTTGTAACACACCAAAAGGTGGTATCTAGTCCAGCTTGGTTACTTCCTTGAAAACAGAGAACTCTACAAATCTGATAGCAGCAAGAGGTTTTAAGCAATGACTCACCAGAGTTTCTGATATCCAGGGGTCCAAAAAGAGAAAATAGCCTGTATTATTTTTCTGTAATACAGGCTTTTTTAAAACTTCTTTTTTCTTTAGGCTCAGAGCTGTCTAACTTGATGGTGTTTTCTAGCTCAGTTTTGGATAGCGGGAGTAACAACAGCTTTAACAGAAGTGTTCCTCTCAACAGGCATAAAAGTCAAACTGTAAATCCCATCCGTACATGTCATTGGCTCTCTGCCTTCCAGGTGTGTCCAGCAGAACAATTACTCGTCACCTCCAGCACCACCATAGCTTCTTTAACGAGAAGAGAGTGGCTGAGAGAAACAGGTGCAACATCACTGGAGCAAATGGCTTTATCTAAAGCCCATTGCAGGCGATATGGATTCTGTAGATCAAAGACCATTCAGAGAGCCTTTGGTATTTTTCTCAAAACAGTGTCTGTTCTTTCCATCCTAAATATCTATAAGTACCAGTCTCTGAGTGTAATAAAACTCTCTCAGTACATTTAAATAAACAAATGCCCTCTGTGACTCCTAAAATGCTGTGCTTTGGCATTAGCATTACAAGGCATCTTCTTCTGGGGTTCTGTTAGGTTTTGGTGTGCAATTTGAAGAGTGCCATGACTGGCACTGTAAGTTTGATGCCAGATATATCCCGAGACGCAATACTTGTCTTGTGCACACGTGGTAAGCCTGGCTCATGGGATCCATACTACACACAAACAATTGCACACAGAGCCTCTGGCTGCACAAGGCCCTTCATCCTCACAGCATCAGTGTCAAAACGCAGTCACCCCAACTCTATCCTATCTATAATAAATTCCTGACCCTGTCAAAAGTAATGTTCCCAACAAAAAATGAAGAAGATATTAGATTTCTGCATGAAGTGACTATTATCATTTATCCAGTTAGCTAATACAGTATCACAGAACAGCAGTGATGTATCATTGACTACGCAACATCATAGACCATACCCCTCCTTCAAGCCTGAATATTCAACAAGCATTTCACAGTTAGTGCTGATAGAGGAGACTTCTGTGTCCTGTTGAAAATAATTTCACCTTTCTCATTTCAACACAAAACCTTACCTCTTCAGGTCCTTATCGATGCTATCGTGACTGTCTCTTCATATCATCCCACACTGCAGTTTTTACAATTTTATAGAAGGCACAGAAAGCATGTGTCTCAGGAATATAATACTGAAGCAATGTTCTGCATTTGCATATTATGGGCAGAAAAGGACCTTTCAGTGAGTGGCAGAATGAAACATTGTTCAAGTAGAATAGGTTTTCCCTTTCACCCTGGCTGTGAGGGTGAGAAACTGATCTCATCCTCTGCCATTGTAGGAGAAGATCAGGTTAGAGACCACCTGAGGAACCTGGACATACATAAGTTCATGGAGTCCTGAGTGCCAGGGTCCTGAGGCAATTGGCTGATATAACTGCCAAACCACTCCTCCTCATATTTGAAAAGTCACGGCAGTCAGGCAAAGTGCCCAGTGACTGGAGAAAAGGGAAACTTCACACCCATTTTAAAAAGGGTAAAAAGGAAGACCATGGGAACTACCAACCAGTCAACCTCACCACTGTGCCTGGTAAGATCATGGAACAGATCCTCCTGGCAGAGGAGTGAAAGCATACAGAACACAGGGAAGTGATTATGTCGCCATATTCATGCAACACAGGACAGTGCAGCGCTATAAATGGAGAGTGGATTGAACAGCAGAAGTAGTGTATCTTTTCACCAGATCCTAGCAAAAATCTCTCCTTTCCTCTCCTTTTTCCTATTGTTATGTAAATATCTGCTGCTGATCAGCAGCACACAGGATGAAACAAAGTTACAGGGCTAGATGGGCCTTCTACAGTGAGCCACTCTCTCGTTTTAGTAGGACCATGTTTCTACTCGGGTGCGGAAGCATAGCTATGTGAGTGCTCAGCTGTCAGAGCCGGTACGAGTACATTGAGCACAAGCTCAGTTGTCTTTGGCTCGTGGACTGCTGTGGCACGTATGTTCACAATGGCCTTCCTGCTCCCTTCCCTCACTATAAGCATTAGTCACACAGTCAAACTTCTGTTTAAAAAGAAACTAAAAAAAAAAAAAGATTCACACCTATACCGGCAAAATTTGCACTTTAATCTTTTTGCCTGAGTATTGAATCACAAGTTCAAAGAAGAGCCTGTACCTGCAAATGCCTATCTTGTGCTTACAGTCAGAAGATAAACATAAAGGCACACTGCTTGGCATTTCTTATTCAAACCTCGGGTATAAAACTACAGGTATTAATACCAGTGCCACATAATTCACTCCCGTAGTGATATCGCCTGATTACCAATCTGCTGCTGCCTCAAGACACTTGTTACCTTCAGTCTAACCATATCCTCTTTACGTTGATCTGCATTTTGGTTTATGAAGGAACATTATGGCAAAAGCACTAGTGGTTTATAAAGCTGGTAAAAAACAGTATTAGGAAAGGAAAGGAAAGGAAAAGGAAAGGAAACAGGCAAGTCAAAATATTTTCCTGCTGTCTGGTCTCTGAAAATAACAATGATACTTTTAAAATTGAACGCTTCCTATCAGGCACTGGAGTGCATCCAAAGAAGTTAATCACAACAGTGGGAAGGGATGGAGGCTGCACAAGGGAAGGAAGAAAGCTGACTCCAGTGATAGATGTTAAAGATTTGACAATGGACAGGATCAAACAACACGATTTTATAAGATCAGTGCTACCTAAACCAGTAGTACTTGAGAATTCACTTTGACACAAGCAACTCAATGTGCTGAGAAAGCCTTGTTCCAGGAAATAAAAGAAAACCCATTAACTGTGTGTGCACAGGTTTGTGTTTGCACACACATCTGAGTTACCTTTGTCCAACACACTTCAAACACACCCACTGTATGGCCAGCTAGGAATTCACTGTGTATAGTTACATGCCCTTATTTGGATGGGAGATTTTCAGTTGTTGTTATAGGAGCTATCAGCTGAAAGTATTATAAAAGCATTTCTTGAGTCTTATTCCTAACATGCTGTCAAGTTTTGATTTTTCAGCAGATTTGCTACACTGCATTTTTTAGCTCAGACAAAATTTTTAGAAAAGAGGGACAACACTATCAGTGGATTTTTCTCCAAGCTCTGATAATAGTTAACACCCAAGGTTGAGTTCTTCTTGAGAAGCTGCTGTTAGCAAAGAGCTAAAATTTCTGGAGGAAAAGATTAGCCTGCATGGAATTGGACCATTTTGCTTAATGAATTAGTAGTATGGCTTTAAATGAAGCACATTAGAGTACAAACAGGAAAAGCAATTATTCTGTCTCCACTGGCAAGCCAACATGCAAGACCCTGGGTGTGCTGCTATCCTTCTGAACGCTTAACCTACCCCCCTCAGGCACTAAAAACCTTACTCTCTTTTAAAAATCACAGCAAGTATTTTACAAATCTCTTCGGGATTTCTGGATTCTGTACAATAGCATGGAAGTGGACTTTGCCATTGAGAGAGTAAGCCTACAATATACTGCAAAAATGGATGAATTACAGGTTTATTGGTTGAGTTTGTCTTCAGCCCAGCTGTGTTTGGAACATGTAGCACTGGGAATGGAGAGAGAAGGAGTAGAAAGGTGAACGGGTACAAGTAATCATGATGAAGTTCATAGACATAATTTCATTCTCAGATAGACTTTTGCATCACCCATAGATATCTACCAGTGCTGCCAAGCTAAGGTCAATACCATTGCTGGCATAGACTTTCTGGTTTGGTCCCACATGTGACTAATCATTACCAATTTTGCCTAGTGATATTTTAATTCAGTATGAAGCGAAAATGTCTAGTTTGTCTGGCATGGACAAAACATATATTTTTCAAGGGGTATTAAACATACAAGCAGCAATATATTAAAACAGAATTATTTTGAAACATATTTCACTAGAAGGACAATAGTATCATTGTATTGGTCTTTTTTTTTTTCTAATGACTTGCAGATTTTTTTCTAGGCTAGTTCAAGGCAAGAGAAAAATTAAAGCCAACTCTACCTTCCTCATGTCTCAGTGCAATATCATAACAAATTATTTGGATGAATTATCTAACAGCCCTCTATTTTTCCCTCTTTTTCAGCCATTCACAGCACACCGCAGACATTTTCTCCTGGATTTGCTCTTGTGAAGGAAGCAAATGTTTCTGCTCCCAAAGTGAATTCTCTTAGATCAGTAGAATATTTATCATGTGTTTCGGATGACAAAGGCATCTATCACGGGCCAGTTCCCACATCTAAATTTCCTGGTAGGTATTTGCTATGGTGTTGTGAGGTCCTTTTCTTTCAACTTCCAGTGTTTACAATAGAAATTTTGCAAATATATGGGGGTGTGCAGCCACCGCCAGTGGAGCCTCTGGTACAGCAGTGAGAAGCAGACTAGGAGAATACAAAGTGGCGAGTCTGAAAGCTGAAATGTCTCCAGAAGTCAAGGGAAGACCTTGCCTGTGAGAGTGAACATACTTGTGCACTTACCAGTAGTAGCCAGGCTCAAGTGTCCACCTTAAATAGCACCTCTCGACTACATGGACCATTGATCTAAGCCAGTGAAACAATTCTTTCAGGAATTATATAGGTAAAAAGTAATACTTCACCACTAAAAGGATATCTATAAAAGACGAAGAACAACTTGAAAATATTCTACTGCAAAAATCCAGGAATTTTGCAGAGTCCTTTTCGCTTATTGTGTGTAAAAATATATTTGAAGCCTGTGAAAGATGAAAAAGGGTTTTATTAGAAACAATTTATCAGTTTGCAGCCACTAGAATTAAAAAATTAGCAAATGCTTATGAACACATAATGAAAATTTGGTGGAACATCCATTAACTGCAAATAAAATATTAATAAAATGTTCATAAACATCACAAAATGGTAGAGCATTACCCCTGTCCCTTATGAGCCACACATACAGTATAGATAAAAATGTCCTCCTTTGCAGCAAGATTTTGGGGAACTGTTCAAATTCCCACTCCATAGCATTTTAACAAACACCACTGTATTATTCTAAGAAACAGATCATCTTTGAAAAAACACAAACCCAGACCCTTCCATAAAAAGTTTATATATACCTGCTTTCATTTTTCTTTTGGAGGTTTTGGATCACTGTTCTTTGTATTCATCTATTTTGTGTACTACTTTGTAGTAAACCGGAACCTATTTCTTGAGAAAATGCCCTTCTGTTCAGTTTGACCATCCAATTTAATGTGACATAAACACTTTTAATTTATGAAGTTTGTCTTCCAGTTATGTGTGAGCAGACAAAAACGAAGTTACAAATCCTCTTTAAATCTGTACGTTTGGGCACTGTACAAGAAAGTTTGCATTTTTATGTATATTATATTCTGGATTCCCACTATTAGTACTTATGATTACATTCTCCAGATATTTCATGAACATGAATATCTGTTTGTAAGACTTCCAGATTGTATATGAAGGAACAAAATATTTAAGTTTGCTCTGTCCTTCACCCCAGATGAATACACCAGGTACTAGAATTAGTGTGCCTCTTGCTGTCTAAATTATTATTAATTACTTATGAAATAGGGCACACCTGCAACAGGGAGCCAGAAAAAAAATCATTCCAAAGCAGTGAGCAGCCCAGCAGCTCAACACCCCCAGGGAGGTTTGTGCCCTGGCAGTTTTCAGGTGGGTCTGTCATTCCCTCCCTCACCTTACTCCACAGCCCGTCACCTCTCCCTGAGGAATGTGGTGTGGAAATGAAGAAGTTCCCTCTAGGAATTTTTTGGTTTGGTGTCATCAAGTGAGGTCTCTCATGTCTCTCTCTCTCCAAATCATCTAAATACTCAGGATATGGAGAGTCAGAAGTCCAAGTTACAGAAACATCCCAGTCCACCTGCCCAAACTGCTATCCACTTTTGCTTACAAGATATTATTCATTTCCAGCCACGAAGCCTTACTTCCACTAGTGTTTGTCTTCAACACAGTGGAGGATGGAGCTAGTATCTCTCACTGCCTTGCTGGCATGACCAGGAGGAAGGTTGTCCCTGGCAGAATGGTGAAGCAGAAAGCCCGATTCCTGAACAACGCACAGAGGTTTTGGGGAGAGGACAGGCAGATCAGGTACCATTGCTTGGTTCCTGGCATTTCTACCATGATATCCAACTAGCAACACCTTCTACAAATAATTTCCTATGAACCTGCTGCTTCTATGACCACCAGCGGTTCAGAAACATTACTCAATCATATTTTCAAACTCCTCTATCAGCTTTCCCCTGTGAAAGGAAGCAATCTGTAAGATAGGCCCCAGATAACAATTTTCCTTACTCTCACAACTTGCATTTATGATATACGCTCATGCAAAGCAGTAATAAAGTACTACAGAGGAACAGTAATGTGTATTTAAATGTAAATGCCAGTCATGGGGAACCAGAAATAACCTCACACACTCACAGCCCTATGTGGACAGGCATACCATAGTCACCAGAGACAACACCGTGTGGCAGTCCTATGAAATGATAAACCACAAACACGTCTTCTGTGCTATGGCATGAGAAGCAAAGACAGCCTGGTCACGTCAGGCCTTAAAAAGATGGACACATGTCTGTTCCTGAAGAGATTGTCTCTACCTGGCCTAGTCACTGGGTTCTAAAGCGTACCAAATCCTGGTGAAGAAAAAATGTAGGTCTACACTGTTTGGAGACAAAATCCCAAAAGTCTGCTAACCAGTTAAATGGAGCCTTCTGCTGCTGAGGTTTTTCCCAGATTTTTCTAAATTACATTATCAATTTCCGGGTTTAGTGAAAAATATTGACCATAAATTGTCCATTTCCATAAGGAGGAAATTTCCTATTATTGTTGTAGATGCCTTTCTATACTGAGAAGTAATTTAGTGACTGCATGAGCTATTGTTGTCTGGATTTTGGGAAGCAAATACTATACTGAAGTGAAACTCCCATTTTACTTGTTGTCTTTCTTTTTTTTCCCCCACAAAAAGTTGTTAAACCCTTTGAAGGAGGTTGCTGTCCATCTGACAATACAGCTGGAAGCATGCTGTCTCTTCTCAACAAAACTATTGTGGGGAGGTTTTTTGAACTTTCTGAAGTTAGTGGAAAATGGTAAAAATAACGCGGCAGGGGAAATAGTTTGCTAAAAAACCTGTGTTTTGGTTTTATTTGGCCCTTTCTTCCTTATCCAATAATTCTTGATAAACATTGTGGTGACTGAATATTCGGGTTGTTTCACTGAATGGGGTTGGTAAAACAATGAAGGAGGAAGTGGTTTCAGTCTTGAAAAATTACTTTCTTTTTCTTCCACAAACCAGAACATTGCTGGAAACAATGGTTTTGGTTTGTCCTTTTAAAATTTTCAGTGAAAAAAAATGTAATAATTCTGACCAGTTCTGCAATCTACCCAGTTATCGCTTCTGCACATGGAGTACGGTAGAGGCATGCACTTGTTGCAGAAATATCTGTACCATCTGCTACAGGGCCCAAGATCTTGTTGTCCCTTAATTGGAGTTTCAGACTGGTGCCTGGTGTGTAGGAGCCAATGAGCAGAGAGAGTCAAGATCCACCTTTAATGCAGTTCTGTACAGAAAGGGGTGCCAGGAGATAGTTCTCAAAGACAGCACACCCCTTCAGAGGAGTGACAAGTTTTTATACAGTTTACAATAAAAAAAAAAGTTGCACAAAACTTGACCATTGGTCATCTTTTGATTATATAGCTAATGCCCTTCTTCACACGCTCTGATTAGTGGCTAGTTCATTATACAAAGGCAATCTGACATTAGCATGCAAGGTCTCTTCCAGGGGTGTGATTTTTACCATGCTAACTGGTCTTAGGTTACCCTCAGGCAACCCCTGTTCCCACTGAACCCATCCCTCTAGGAGGTGATCCATCCTTGTTGACATTAGCACATTCCTGAGTTATTTAGTTGTGATTCTTTACACTGAGGAGCACAGTCCGCCAGGTAAGAGAGGACATGAGGCTGGGAAAATTGCAAGCTTCCTAGACAACAGTCAAGAAAAAACAAAACTCCTAAGGAGGTAACTGTGCTATCTTGGAAGAATGGTGATTTTAACATATCTCTTCCCTTTGGGAGACATCCTTTCATCCTCTGAAGGATCTTCACACCCTCCTTACGCCCAGCACTATAATCAAAATCATTTGTGCTTAACTGGAGTCATTAACTTGAATGCCTTCTATGAACAATCCCTTTTTTATCCTACTTACTATGTACACTTAAATATTAATTTCATTTTATGCTCTGATCAATTTCCCTTTCCTTTTTCTTTCTTCCCCGCCTCCCCTGCTCCAGTTATCGAACACATTCTTTTAAGACTGTCACTGAGGTAGGCATTTACTGAGCAGGAACCTCCTGTTCCAGTGGAACAGAATAATGAGCCAAGTTGTGTGTTTGAACACGCAGAGAAGTCTCTTCTTCTCTTGTGCATATGGGTGATTCCATCAGTATTAATGGGCATATTGGGAGTGCATTGAAGAGTGGCAAGACCCCTATGGCCACTCACAGAATCACAGAATCGTAG
>KZ506489.1:19102-35729 GCA_002844005.1 Limosa lapponica baueri
GATAAACAAATCTTTTCCAGCCTCCATTGAAATATTTAGGAAATATTAGCACGAGGGCAAACTCTGCGTTCTTAATTACTTTCATATGTATTGTTTCCAAAATGAGTTGTTTCAGTTTTTCCCATGATTACCCAATTTTTAAAGACTTCTTGTTCACAATTTTATGTCCAAGTTAATTTACAAGAGCATAGCAGGGTGCTAAGAGAACCAATCCTCAAAACAACAGGGTTTCTCCAAAAAGCAATGGTTTTGCTTCATATAAGAAACTTTTATATACTTCATAAAATATATAGGCATAAATACTTGATTCAGCAATTCCATAAAAATGAGAAATGTAGTTTGAGAAGTTTATTTTCAGGGATAGTGATAAATAGTGATTTCAATATCAGCATAATTCATGCAAACATTTGCTGATCAAATTAATTTTTTCATAAATTGCCCCACAAAGTACATCTTCCCACATTCCCAAACAGAAAACTACCATAAGAACCTGTCTTTCATAATTTTTGGAGGGCACATAACTGTAAATCACTGATGAAGACGTAGCAATGACAAAGCTCATGTCAAGCTTGTACCCAGATCCATCCAGCCCACGTGGCTTCTACACAATTCACATTCCTCTGCTGTATCTTCTCCCCAGGAGCCCTTGGTAACACAACTTCCACTGCCAGGCCTGTACCAACCTGCTCCCTCTGAACAACCCTGATGGCTCTCTCTAGAAATATCCAAGACAAGTAAGTTTTTAACCAAGAATCTTACCCCATATTTTTCCTCTTTCCAGTGCTGTAAAAACAAGAGACCAGCAATCTAGAGTGTATCTGGTAATGTCATCCTTACTTTCTAATAGACATACCACCCTAGAGGTGACACACTTAAAACTAGCGTCTTTTCTTCATGCTAGTTTCTGAATATCTCAGCTGTTTAACTTCAGGCAACAGAGACTTACAATGAACGTAACGGTAGCACTTTTTGATTTAACAGTCATCTTGGTACCAAAATATTACATAGTAAATGGATCGGTCCTCTATTCTTAGCACAAAGTATGCTTGTTTATAGGAGTGCATATTGCTTTGCACTAGTACTACATTCTGCAAGTATTAAAGCTAGCTTTACACCTTTAAAGTATTTTTAGAGAACCTGGAGCAAAATGCACTTCCACCAAAATAATACCAAGAATTAGTTTAATAATTGTGCCTTAGAGTCTCATCAGCTACATAATTTTTCCCCAAAAAACTTAAAACATCATTTCATGCTATGCCCAGCAATTAGACACCAAGCTCAAACAGGTACAGGGCATCCCTATGCCTTCTCACGTTATTATTAGTTAGTGTACAAAATCTGCCTCAGTTTGGAGACATGGTTAAGGAAGAAATCAGGCAGCAGAGATAATTACAAATTAAGGACCCTGCACATTCTGAAAACTACATATTTTTTAAACTGAATTTCAGCAATATTTTGAATGTGTAGGAAACAAATAGCCAGGTTGTTCTCTTCAGCCTTTCCTCCCTCCAGTCTAATAAACACCTGTCCCCTATTACCTCAGCCCATCCCAAGGCACCATGGCACTACCCCTATTCACAGCAGCTTTATTTTTCACCCTAACTCAACTCATATCTTGGAATAGCTCACTTTCTTCTTGGTAGGTAGCCTACAAATAACACTTACTTCTACAAATTGTCTGTCAAAACTGCATAGATGTGTTATTCTCCTGTTCCCACACTACTTCCTTACACAAGAGATGTGATCTCAATTGTCCACCAGTATATTCCTATGTGTGGTCAGACTGGGACTATTTAACTGGCTTTCCTCTCTCTCCTTTTACTATATTAAGCTATTATTCCATGAGGAAGTTTTTCCATTAATTTAACCCATTTAAATGGTGCTATTTAGTAGAACACAGAGATTATCCAAGACTGTAGTCCCCTGTGCTAGGCCCTGTGCATATAAGGAATAGGAGAAAATGTCTTCCTTGAAGAGATTAGCATGAAACAGGTACAACTCCCATCAAAAACTAGGTAAAAAAATAAAGCTGTTCATCTATAGGAATTATCTAATCAGAAAACTCCTTAGACACTGAAGATATCAGGACTTCTCCCATTAGTAGTACTGGTCCTATGTGGACACAGGAATGAGAGAGCTACCACAGCAGCTTTTGGTGTTTTATTCTTTGATATAACTTTAATAGTAACTCAAAACATACGTTAATACAGTGTGCCACAATAAGTTCCTATGTACTCACAGAATGTAAACCACGAGGACAAGGCCTTACCTAGCATGATATGGCCTTACCATATAGAGCAGCAAGTAGAAGAGGTGCATTGTAAGAAAATACATTAGCCATGTCTTACAATATGTTAGCCATGTCTTACAATAAGCCATATAGGAACTACAGTAATAATCCATAGGATCTGAGAAATATAAACTTCAGCTATAAGAAGCAAAGGTAGAAATGGGTTACTTACTCTGATATTTTAGCTGATCCAGTCCCCATTTTTTTTAGCTTCGTAACTGCAGGTCACGCAATAGTTCTCCAACCATATCACGAAGTCCAAGTTTTCCAGGAAACATAGCTGCGCAAGTAAAACAATACTGCCCCAATTCCTCATTTATAAAACATCAGGGAAAAGAAGGGGAAAAAATCACATCTGTTAAGACTGAACTCAGAGTAACAAAAAAACAAGGAACGAGAAAGAAAAAAATAAAGGGTGCTGCCTGTGTTCACATGTTCTGTAACCTGATCCAGGAGGTAAATTGGCCACAGGTGACACTCATCTGAAACCCTAATCAAAGGAACCTGCTGAGCTTTACAGATGCTTCTTATTTTATGCATTTGGGCTGAACTGAATATTTGTTCCTAGTTCCCTATTTTTGGCTGTTGAAAACAAAAAGTTCTGCTATTGTCTTTTTCTTATCTAATCTTGGCATCAAAAAAGTTTGAGGTTTAAAATTAAGTCTCCTAGACTTTTAAATTACAGCACACAGAAAATTTAAAAAGTAGCACGTGCTTACAAATATGTCAAAGCTCAGGAAAAAAAAGTGCTTTGGTTTGGGTTTTTTTTTTTCTTTTTAACATTATAACCTTTATCCGTGACTACTGGCAACGTTCTCTGATTCCACCCTGTAAACGCACAGACCCCACACACACTCATACTCCCTTGATTCAACTTACAAATAGATGAGGAGCTTGACAGATTCAATAGGTTTTGTTCCTGGTCATAATCCTTCTGAAGTAATGCCTAAACTTTTTTGCAGCCAGTATCTCAATAGTCTGTCTGTTTAGACTTTCTGTACTCTTACCACAGATTAAACACCCAGCATCTAGCGGCCCATGCAGCCTCAGAACTCCAGTTCTGCACTTGCAAAACTGATGCCAGGGAGTGGTAATTATACTTCAATGACTTTATTGACTGCAAATGATTAAGCCAAGCATGACTGACAAAGCTTTACTGACCCCTTCTATTTATAACACAGCACCATTCCATACCCATTCAGAGTTAACTACATGTGGTTCCTGCATGAAGCAGTGCTTTACTGCCTTTTAAGTCTTGGGCGTTTTTACAACAAGGGGGAGTTATCCTTTCATAACTGGCCCTGACGCCTTTTGGAAACTTCTCCTAGCTTCTCAGATTTTTGGGGACTGCAACTCTGTTGTTGAAAGCTATAATGATTTTTTTTATTATTATTATTTTCTTGGTTTGGATTAACATATACTGCCATCATGTGGGCAGAAGTAATAAGACAAAATAATTATTCAGTGAAAGCCCCTCACCTTCATTTTAAAACATTTTTGTTTCTATCAATAAGAACACTAACTCAAGATTATTGTAAGAGGGAAAAAAATATGAGTTTATTCTTGCTTTTCTTGTCACATCACAGAAAATATCCTAGTGCTTGAGGACTTGGTGGAAGGACCCTAAAGCTATGTTGCAGCTGGGCAGTGGCTGACTAGCACAGATGGTAAATATCATAGCTTCAGCACAGCACCTTAGCTACTCTTTCTCTTACTCCTTGACTAGAATCTAGACACAGGCCACACAGGGCTGGAGTGACAAGGAAAAGAAAGAGCAAGCAAAAGATAGGCCATGATGCAACAGTACAAACGTCCAGTTTGTACTGGAATGCCAGTATTGCCAGTCTTTCCAACCCATGAACATGACTCAAGAAATCCATCAAGCAAACAACCAGTTCCTTTCTACTTGTCACTCCCACTTTCTGTGGGTTCACCCTCTTCCCTGGGCATTGTAAGAGTGTATTTACCTCTTTCAAGATTAGGAACTTCAGCTGCAGTACTGTTGCAAGAGATCCAGAGAATAAAGAATGAAAAGAAAAAGAATGACCCACGAGCATCAATGTTCTGGTTTATACAAACATATCTTGAAAGAAAATCACGACAGAATTTAAATATATAATAAATTTCTTATTAGTTTGAAGAGCCTTATAATTGGAAAAAAAAAGTTCAGTTGTGAAATTGTGTGCATTTGTATGGACTAACACTATTAAAAAATATATTTAATAAGACCTGTACAGTTAAAAAAAATACAAGCATCTGATATTGCCAAGAACCCCAGACCCAACACTGAAATAAGAATATGCTTAAATTCTAGAAATTATTCTTGAAATAGCAGCATTTTTCAAGTTTAACTACATAGTAGAAAAATAGGGGAGGAGGTTGTTTAAATCTATATATTAAATGTAGCTTACGAAAAACTTGTACTTAAGTATTGACTAAAGTACTAAAATGTCAAAGTTAAGGCTGAATTTGCCAGCTCTCTGCATAGCCATTATTCTTTTCAAGGTCTATCACGTGGAACCAATTAGTGGCATCCGCCTTCACAATGAGTAGCACTGTATTCCAGAAGGGTCCCTCTGAGTAACTTGCTACTCATATTGAGCTCAGTACATCAGGATCCAGCAATTAGATAGTAAAATATAAATAATACATTGATTCCCCTAGTGTAGCAGTTTATCAAGAAGAATGCCTCAAAATCCGTGAAATATGGTTATTATTCAAGAATCTTACCTATTGCAGAAAATAACCTGATAACCTTTAACACAAGAAAACTACACCCAAACTGCATAGGATCTGATTCTGTATGCTATAATCATTATATAAACAAACATATTGTCTAATGTAAGCAACTTACACAAAAACATTCATATACTACCACATAAGTGTTACATGAGAAATCAATATTCACCAGTAACACTGAAAACATATTTCCCCCCACATTTAGGTCCAATAGTTGCCATAGCTTTTTGCTTTAAAATAACTATTAATAACTATTTTGTTAGGAAATATGGATTCTAAAAACTTGGTCAGTATAAAAGTTTCAGTGTTAAGCTTTTTTAATTATTTAGTATATAAAACTAACTTTTCATTCATTACTTTTCTAGGTTCTGTTTTCCTCTTGTGTTAAAATCAGATCTGTTCCTACAGCAACCTTTTAATAGTTATTTAGGTGCTTCAGAATGTGTCATGTCATTGCTTGCTATTTTACAACTTATAGCTAGAGGTGAGAGATAATTGAATTTATACCAGGTGCAACTGTTAATGTAACAATAATTGTTCTCTCATTTGCCTTTAGAGACAAACTTGAAAAACTAAACTAATGGAAAAGAAATTTTAAGTAGATTAGCATTAAAACAAAAGACAGGAGAGTTGCAAAAGCATAAGAGAATAAAGGGAGTGGTACAAACTCTAAAGCAAGAATTCCATCAAATAAACTAACAAATTAGCTATCTCAAATAGATAGCAATATTTCATGACATTTCTGTCACTAAGACTGAGGTTCAAGCCTGACAGAAAACTCAGGACTCCTCCTAACTCGAGGATCAAGCCTACATACAATACAATAAAAAGAAATGGGAGAAAAAGAGAGCAAGCAGCATTGATTTCTGCTATTCACTTCAGGGTCGCTCAGTCTTAATACATTTCATCAGTTTATACTCTCCAACAGAAAATATCTTGATAAAAAGTAGTTTGAACAGTGGTGCTGGGGGGAGTCCAACATATGTTACTCGTTTACCAGTAAAAAGTTCACCGGCTTCAGTTGTAGCTCCTCATCTTTCTCACCGCTTCCACTCTAAGCAGAAATAATTCTCATGAAACAGTGTATGAAGTTCAAGGAAAACAAATGCTAAGCCAAATGTATCACATCTCTCTCCTTACATAATTGCTATATTGCAGAAAGTTAAGAAACTCTTCTGACTTGGGTTGGAAGGAGCCCTATAGATAAACACATACTGCATTTTCATATCAACAAATATACTTCTATCCAGCTTAAGAAGGATTTATGTGAAGACAGGACATAAGGGCTTTTCTAAAATATGTAAAGTTGTTAAACGGACACCTGAGTTTACAGTTGAAAGACTACAGAAACTATTTTGAAGTTTCAGTGAGGGTCATTCTTTCCAGTTACTTCCAAGAAGACGATATCACAGGATAGCTTGTTACATACCTAGAGATTCCATCACAAAAGCTGATAGAATATCTGGTCTCTGATACACAGTTTCATAACATTTATGTCACTATGACTTGGACTTACACTGAAATACAGGCCCTTCAGTGAGCTACAGACCAGACAAAAAAACCAGCAACCTCAAAACAAAAGAACAAACATGCAGAGATGCAGAGAGCATTCAGCATTCCTAAACAAACTCCTACCTAGACAAAACATGTGAAAAAGAAAATATAACTCTGCAGAATGTTTTTCTACATTTCATTGTAAGATAGCAATCTGTAAGGGTCTAAAGAGGTTTGTGGTCAGTATCTTCTTACCTTGCCTTAACTTGTATTAGTTGTTAAAAGCAATTTTTTTTCCTCAGTCAGACCACAACATGCCACAATGGTGGGATAAACATATGATGTTGGCTAATCAGGTCTAACAAAATATTTCCCCTTCTTTCCATAAGGAAACAGACATATTTCTGTTCTTGTTCCCCAACCCTCCTAGATGTGAGCCCATATTTCATACAGCGTTTCTTGGAGCTGTCTGGCCAGTTCCAGTTAAAGATCAGAGCTGGCTGAAAAACAGGCAAAAGCTCAGCAAATCTGAGAGAATTCATTGCGGCCCTGGGAACTACAACAACGTTTGAGCTGAAGCACCAGCCACAGGGGCCGTTCAAATGGGGCTGTGGCCTCACCTGCTCTGTGGCCTACAGCTGAAATGTCTCAGCAGGAAATGTCTCCACAGTTACAGGAAAGCAAGGAGTTAATATTTTATAATCGCTACATACCTTAACTCTGACCCACAGTGTCTGGCTGCTTGCCAACTGACCACTTACACAAAACTGGGAGAGCTCCAGGCGATGTGTTGCGCTCCCACTCAAGCCATTTATGTTGCTGTATATAGGGCCCTCTGCGGGGTAGAACTTAGACCAAAAACTGAGGTAAGCAAAATTTGGCAAACTCAGACTGGGATTAGCATTATGATAAAGACAGGTAGATTCGACCAGCTAATGTTCAAAAAGCACAGTTAGACACCGCTGTTTTACCATACATTTCAGGGGTATTTCAAGGATCGGGAGCTATATCCAGGCCTGAAACTTTCTACAGTGAAATTAATCCTCTGAAATCTTAGACAAACAAACTCTGGGACAGATGGTATGTTCCTGCAAGTACATGAAGAGCTGCAAAGGTAGAGAAAATATGGCTATTAATAAAAATACAAGTCCATTCTCTACTCTTGCTTTCCGTTGAATCCTGTACTTAACTCTCTCTCAGTCCCAGACAACTTGGGTCTAACTGATTGATCTCCTTCCTGGGGTGATGGAGGAGAATCACAGGTGCTTATGTTACAAACAGTTAACAACTATATTGAGTTGCATACACAAGGCTAAAACTGAAAAGACTGATGAAGAAAACATTTTTATAAAGGTTTCTGAAATTCCTACCTAGAGGATAAGGTTAATTCTAAGAGAACATGCCATACTAGGTCTTCTTTATTTAAATAATTTTTACCAAATAGAAGCCAATAATTAACTTTTAAAAATCTGTGGTTTAGTTGTTATTATTTATCCTGTTATTAATCTCCTAAAGGTTAAGATCTAAGGACAGTTAATAAAACATGAGCCAAAATCTACTGTCTGCACCTGAGTACATAGAATATATACACTAATCCATAGAAAGGTTTTTTAAAAGCCAGAGATTGGAACAAAACCTTAAATTCTGTAGCATACCACTAGAGGGTGCACAAGGCTACTCCATTGTAACCACTCTCTGCCTTTATATACAAATATGTATTCTCACAAAGCTGCAAGCAGACTTGCAAGCGCCGTTACTCAAGTTTTAAATGGTGTGAACCTGGACTCCAGAGGAATTACACTGCTCACATGAGTAAGCCCAGAAGATTCAGAATCAGGCACAAAGTCAAATTTGGCTTTCTGATCTGAATATCCAGTTCCTCCAATGTACTATGAGATAAGTTTTGGCTGCAGCCACTGTTTTGTGGAAGTTTTGTCTTTTTTACTGTTTCTCCGCATCCAGTGAAGAAGTCATCCTTAGCAAAACTTTTTAATGTAAAGTAAAATCTCTAAGCTCTGCTCTGCTCCCGTTGAAGTCTTAGCCACTTTGGAGGAAACAACACAGCCACAAGCAAATTACTGCAAATAGCTTGCCTTTCATAAACAAGTCACGATTTATTTTCTCACTTTCTCGCAGCCCTTGGGGAAAAAAATGCAAGCTGAATCAGTCGGCAAGATTCTGCCTGTGCCCTGTGCTTTCTTCTAGGCTCTGCAGACTTTGGCCCAATGGAAAGCTTTATGAAAGATGGGTAGGAGAACGGTTTCTGCATTATTATTTCTAGTGTGACTGGAATGGAATATGGAAGTCAGAGTAAGACAGGGTGAGGAAACTCCAGTTGCTTGAAAACATTTGACGTGGGGCTTCCCTTCTTGTCTGTTCCCTGCATTGAATTGGATTACATACTGCTGGGTTTATCCCGCTTTCTTGCACAGGTTATGAAGAAATAAGATTCTAATCCCAGTGAAAGTGAGGGGATAAAACTGTGGCTCTGTGATTATCTTTCATGACTCTGGAAAAGTCCTTTCTACTCTTCTGCCCTAGCCTAGCCAAAATATTCAGTTCCCCTGCTAGACAGGTGGTGTCACAAAACACTGGAAATCAAAAAAGCATCAGAACTAAGGATGTCTAGGTCATGGTTTGGGCTGAGAACTACATGTTGCTAGCTTGAGAACAGACCTAAGGTTAGACAAGGTTAGGGGCACCAGGCTACCATAGTTCCTATAGAGAGCATGAGACTGGAGTACATGGAGGAGACAGCATTAGCAGCTAAACTGAGTTAGGTTTCGGAGGAAGTTACATTCTTCTTTTGTAGATTACCATAGGAAAAGGTACACCAGGACAGATGAAACAGAAATTAGCAGATCATATATGGACAAATAATATTTTCTATTTGCTATTTTATTAAATTATTAATTCCATTTACAAAACAGAACAACCTAAGACTTAAAGACCATTAAACTGTCTGACAACAGAGAACAGTGTTTTCTTAGGACAGACAGGAGAACAGGGAAGATGCAGAATAAAATAAACTCATCCTCACTGTTCCAGAACATGGGAGGGTAAACTGCTGTTAAGGGAATTCGCAAATGAAGATTCCATATGAGCTACTGCATTTATTAGTCCTTTGAAAGAGATCTCTTCTGTCCCCTTTTTGTACTTTGGGCCTGCCTCTTTCCCTATCTACTGTTGTTTTTAAAGACCAAGTTTTATTTAGCCTCTTCTTTAAGAACCCTTTCCAAGACTATCTTTATTGTCTTTCTCTGTTATTTTTACTTCCTCTAGGAGTGTAGGTGTCATCAGTGACCACATTCAAGACATTATAAAGTAGCATAGTAATATTTTCCACTTGTCACAATTCCTTTCCTGAAATTCCTAGCCTTTTATATATTTTGATTACTTCTAAATATTGAGCTTATGATTACTGGAAACTATGAGAATTACTTTAACACTTTCTTCCTATGGTAAAATAGAGTCCAACACTTTGTTAAGGTTTGTATCACCAGAACTCTCTCATCTTAGTATTCATCTGTTTATGTAGTTCATTTATGTGTAATGGGCATTTCTGTTCAACACTCTCTAAGGGGAAGACTATTTATTACTATGTGTCATATGCTACTGTTTAAGCTTAATCTTTTTCACTCTCCAGCAAAAGATGACCTCTTTTCTTTGATTAGAAACTTTAGATATCTCATGGATGTTTGATAAAGATACTATTAATTATTTATCCAAATTCACATGGTCACAGATTTCTTCAAAGAATTTTGATAGATTTTGAAGGTAAGATTTCCCTCTGCAGAAGTTGTATTTTGTTTCACCCTACATCACTGTTATCTAGGTATATATTGATTAATTCCATTTATTATAGTTTCCTATCTTTTCACACTGTATAGAACTGGAGTTCCTTAGACCCAGTGGCTTCCTTCTGTTCTTCAAATCCTTGTTAAAAGTTAGCATAATCACTTTACCAATATGCTAATACCTATGCCTTTAAGCACTGTCAAAAAGAAATAACCACACAAACAGAAGCAGCCATTTCATATCTGATTGCCTTGGAAGTCCTGGGTGTACATCATTGGTCCTACCAATTTGCTAGTGATCCTTTTATCAATTTTTCCTAGGACATCTCCAACTAATTCTTCAAATGAAGACTATTCATTTAGACTCTTGCTTATAGAGGATGATTCTAAAGAGGAGAATATCCTTATATTTCTAACTGCTTACAGCTGTGAAGTTTGCACAAAAGCTACATTAATTTTTCCAACACAATGATCTTCTTTCAGTCCTCCCTTTGCACTTCTGTCAGAAAAAAGCAACTCATTCTCACTAGATGCAACAGATTTGTGCCCATAGATTCAGAGAAAGGCAGATTTAAGACTGTTCAATCTACAATGTGAAGGTTTTTCATGCGTTAATGACCACAGCCATCCAAAAATCAGGAAGATTGTTCTTTTTTCCTGGCTGGCTAACTTATTGAATAACCCTACTATCACCAACCTGCGTATTATTCCTCAGGGAAACAACAGTTTACCACAAGAGCAGATGTTCTAACCCTTTATTTTGCAGCCTGTTACAGGTGGGTTTAAGTCAACTGTCGGATCCTTCAGCCTTTTTTTTTTTCCTAATAGATGCATCTCCTGGGCAATTAATTTCTCTAATCAGACTCATGCTTTGATCCAGCTGGAAGTAGAGCTCTGCTCACTTATCACACGTGTTTATTGTTTGTACCATAAAACACTACTCTCACTGCAACTCCTTTGTTTTGCTGGGCATCATGATATGACATAAACACTAAAAAGAAGAACAAGGTCTTTATTAGATGCTTAAAATCATGGTTGCTTTAAGCCTCCTGCCATTGTTAGTTACTGTTTAACTCCCTTACAGCCTGGGAACACAGGTTTCCCTCATTACCACATTAGTAAGGTGTATTGCCTATCTGTTTTTCAGTCAGTCTACTTCAGCTCTCATCAAATCTCTCAGGCACAGTCTCACCCCACAATGTTCAAGCCAATGCTTGGCCTTTTTAGCACTCAGTTTCTTAGGAACAGTCTTTTAGCTAACTTCTTTGCAGTTATTATTGCATAGGGTTTGTATCCTACATTGTCTACCTGTATCTACAGGTATCCTACCTGTCTTTACTACATAGAGCACATCATCACAGGAAAGCTCTTATCTTTACAATTTTACAGCTACAGTGCTCCAAGAGGAATCAGCATTACCTGCTGCACAAAACCCTTTGGGATTATATGAAAACCTGACCTGCTAGCAGTCATGAGTTCTTGTAAGGTCCCTACTTGATATCAATTCCCTCTATGGTAGCACCAGAACCACTGAGCAAAAGCCTTTGCCTATAGATATGGGAGATCCCAAGTTCAACAGGTACTGGATTTCTCCTGATGTCATTATTTATGAGAAGATAATAATGAATAGTTATGTCTTATTTCTCAGAATACAAATTTAGTTTCCATCTCAGTTTTTTCTTTTATTTTCCTAGACCAAGAATTGCTTGGACCTCTTCCAAATACTTTTAAAACAATATCTTATGACATCCCAGCTGTTGTTATCTCTAGAAACAAAGTAATTGTTGCTATCAATTATGATCACAGAATATATAAATAACTACTGATGGCAGTCTAGACGCTTAGGGGACTTCCACTTGGGTACTTCTGTCTCGAGTGACCTTTTCCTTCCATATTGCTTGCAAATTCATTTATCCTGGGAATGAGTTTGGAAATAACATCTTAACTTATTGTTAGTAATTCTTAATTTGTCTGTTTTTTTGGCAATCATTTACTGAGATAGCATACCTGATGTAAAAGAAATGTTTTCATCAGCCTGGTTTTTGAGATTTCTCTTGCAATAAAAATTGGGAGAAATGGACCTATCCTTTTAAGTGACAAGGATGTGATTTGGGTTATAATTGCCACTGTCACAGTACAGTCTGGGACGGATGAAAGGCAAAGCAACAAGTATACATGATGAAACCTGAGATTCCCAAAGTAAAAACATACTATACTTTCAGATTTTAAAAGGGAACATTTCCTATCCTAATTCCTGTCCTTAATACTGGAAACAGTTATCCTTTAGGCAGCGAGAAAGAGAGAAGTACTCAACATGACAGAATGGCACAATGAGCTCCGGAAAGGCACAGACATGCCTAAATGCTGCTTCCACAGAAATGAGAATATAACATTGTATGCATGTTGAAGAACATTGTCTAATACATTGCACATAAAAAAGAACAAGCTGGTTGCCATTAAGTATATTTTCATTCTACCAGGACTACTTAAACTAAAGGATGGGTTTTTTTTACTTTGTTCATGATATACATCTGGAGTAACTTTACTGAAGGCTGTAATCACATGCCAAAATGAAGTCTTCGTGAAGTATGAGTTAATTAAGCCTACTTAGAGCAGAAGTTTGCCCCTTCATGTCTGTATGTAGAAAAAACAGGTACAAGGTAAAATCTCATCTTTTGAAGATACACTGAACTAATGATTCACATCGAACTAATTCAAACATTTAAAATACCGTGATGAATTGAGATCTCAAAAGAATTGTCAGGTAAATTAAGGCAATTATTTCGGATTGGTTGAGAATGCAGACTAGATAGTGACAGGTCAACACAAAAACAATAATGTAAGAGATCCTGTGATAAATCCTCAGGGAGACAGAAGCATTAAATTTAGATGATGGACAAAAGAATTAGTTACATGACAGTAATTGAGATCAATTGGAACACCATGTCCTTGCTTGAGTCACAGTTTCCCTTGTAGTCTCTCAGAACAATTACTGTTTTATCACCACAGGGATTAAGATAAGAGCTTCAGAGCTGTATGCGCTTAATTGAGCTGATATATAGCTTGTACTGTAATGTTTCTTCATGGAAAAAAACCTGTGTTGTGTGATGCATCACTTCAACCAGTCATGAAAAAAATACTTGCTTAAAAACTAAGTGGCAGCATCTGTGCCTGGACTGAACAAGACAGGCCAATTCTCTAGCAGAAACCTGTGGAGAAACGTCGAGAATAGTTGATGTAAAGAAGAACATATGTAAAGTGAAGAAAAAAAGAAATAAACCTAATTGAAAAGCATATTCACTTTGCAAAATCAAATAAAAGTAAGAAATTTTACACCTGACATTTCCTTATGTGATCTTAATTTGACTTTGCCACATACAGGCCAAAATTACATTTAAACTTATTTTTAAATTAGAGCTCATGAGTGAAATTAGAGTTCAAACCCTTCTTTGCTTGTGAATGATAAATAGTTGCTCCCAATCAATGAGATTCATTTGAATGTGGTGTAAATATTTATATCTGAATGATGAATGTCTGAAAAACAGATTTATCATGGAAAGTATTATAGACTGTTAATTGTAGCACTATTCAAGTTGTCACAGAAGTAACATAAATTACACAAATGTAAATTACTACTTTCAAAATGAAAGGACAGGCATTTTTTGATGCTTCCTTCAGATTAATTTACTATCAATATCAGTATTTTCTTACAGTAAAGTAACATAGAAAAAGAATTGTGATGGATGTGATTAATTATCATACAATTCCAGTGGACAGTACCTCACAGAAAATAAGCTTCTTTCCTTGCTGATGAAATGAAGTCGAATTGCTACCATTTGTAAACAAACTATTTCTTTACTCCTAGAATGGAGATGGATAGGCTGAAAATGGTGAAGACACATTGCAGATTGCTCAGTGCCTCAAAACAGAAATATTGAAGTCCTTTTATTTTCCAAATACTTTTGCTGTTATATATATAGAACACAGATGAAGAAAACCGTACTATTCATCTACTTAAAATAAAATCAAATCTACAAGTTCCCGCCCCTTATATTAATCATGCTTTCCCCAACCGTATGTTAGGGACTCTCCCTTCCTGAATACCTTGTATCCTAGGCTGCATTCATTAGAGAAAACATTGCCCTGGTAAAACACTCTAGATTTTATGTCTCACTTCTTTGCTGGGATCTTCTAAAGCTTCTACTTAGAATCAAGTATTTTCCAGATCACAGTCATTTAGTTTTATTCACATAGAAACATGTTGAGGCTTTTTTTTTTTTTCCTCAAAAACTATATTGCCTTTTTGTGGAAAAAGTCTAGTTTTGGAATGTCTGGTGATATTAATGTAGCTTTGGAAGGTCTGATGCCATGATCTCAATTTAGTCTACTAACTGTTCATATTCTTACTGGTTTTCTTCCACCTGGTAGTGGTGCTTACACTCACTTTCAGCAGTCTTTACTGACTGAACTTCTTATTTTATCTTGGTCCTGACACTAACAACAAATAGTTAATGTACCTCCTAAATACAGACAGGGCTAATGCTCACACCTGGCTCCTTACAGACATCAGACACATTAACTAACCACTGTGAGAAGCATGGTCTTGGGATGCCTTTACCTATATTTGAAGGATGCCATAACATAGGTACTAAAACTTTGGAAAAATCCCCCAACCCAGTGTTTTTCCTTTGTCCCAGAATCTGCAAGAGTTGGAATAGCTTACAACAAATATTGAAAGAGTTTTACAAATTAAGAATTTACTCTGACCAGTCAAAATGCTGGGTACCACCTGGCAGCATCAAACTGTACCATGGGGTTATAATTTCTTCAGCTGAATATAGGGCTGGTTTTGTAGTTCTGAACTGCATTCCAGGTCATTATAACTCTAGAACTTCCATCCCAAATGCAAGTTATACTTTAAAAAACATCCTGTGACTTAAAAAGTAACTCAAACCAGAAAAAGGACACAATTGAAAATGTGCAATTTCTTTTTTGATGGGAAAAAGGAACTATACTGCACATGATATTTAATGTAGTCACTAATTAATTCAGTGAAAAATATTGGGGGGAGGGGAGGAGAGAATGAACCTGTAGAGAACCGAACAGAGAAGTAGTCAGTTCAGTGAAAGGAGAAAGGTAGTCTGAAATCTACTCCATGGAACAAACTGAGAGCTAGAAGACTAGGCAGGATAATAGTAAATATATTTGTACTCTAATATGAGTATCAAAAGCATACATATCTCATACATGGTTTGGCAGCTTTTATAATTCTCACAAAGAATCAAAATAATTTTAACTTTGATTTAATTTATTTCCCCAAGAAAATTGATAAATTGTGTCAAGAACTTTCCAACTGAAAGGTTAAAATGTGAATAAGCAATAAGCAATGTTAAATAGTTTTTTTCAGTCATTAGTAAATTCCATAAGTAGGTTGTAGGATTGTTCTTAGTTATGTCTTTGGGCTAAAAAGTGAACTGTAAAGTTGGGTGAATTCAGAGCTAGATCCAGGTACACTCTGCATGGATGGGAGAAGGCAGAGAAAAGGAGAAGGGTTCTGGTCTGGTCAGTGAATTTCATGGTGACACCATGGGCAGGTCTAAGTAGAAGATAAATGTGTTGGACCAGATTTCATTTACAGATGGCTATGTATTAACTGTTCAACACAGCGCTAAATAAACAAACTGTTTGGAAGAAAAGATTTTAGGTCTGGCTCTATTGTCTTTAGCCCTGAGCTCAGCCTTATGGATTCCAGCTATCATATTTCATCTCATCTGAGAATTGCAAATCTTCAGATCACTGATTTTAAGGCTAGAAATGCTGTTATGAATTCTGGAAAAAAATAATGGCACCTTGTTCCAATTTTTTGTCCTTTTTTTCAGCCAGTTTATAAAAAAGTTGTGTCCAGTGAATACCATAAATATGTTACACATCCAATTCTAACTTGAATATTTTCTGAGTTGAAATCAATGGAAACAATATCTGAGGAAGAACAGAATTTCAAAGTCTCCAGAAACTTGTACAGAGCAGAAAACAGCAGTTTTGGAAAAGTAGCTATCATCTGTTTGAAAGAAATGTTCTGGCTAGAGGAGGCACTTGAAGAGTATTACTGTTTCTAATAAAAAGATTCAGCTTTAAGTAAGGTCACTCCCTGCCTCACAGGAAAAGAAGATGAAAACACATGAGAAACAGTTAAAACTGGTGGATTTAGTTCCATCTGCCTGGATATACTAACCCTGGTTAGCTTTTCCTGATCTTGCCATGTATTAAATATTGCAACGGTTATTTCCCAATATTGATTGCTCTTTAC
>KZ506489.1:127256-138422 GCA_002844005.1 Limosa lapponica baueri
AAGCTAGAAAGACTTGTGTTTCTCTCCAAGTAGGACAAAGCAGAATCTTGCCTTAGAATTTTTCACTACGTTAATGGCCAGTCCCTGAAAACCAGGACCTAAGCACACACACAGCAAGTTAATTGCCGGGACTAAACATAATCTGCAAAACCTGAAGATGAAATCCCGGCTGCCCTAAAGTCAATAAGAAGCACCCTGCTGGCTCCCTTTCTTCAGCATGTTTGTATGTGAAAGTGAACACTAGGCTGATAAGCACCCCACTTGTCTATTCTACCTCACTGAACCTTTACATTAAAGAAATACCCAGACATACAGCTTCTGTTGGAGAAACAAATGCTGATAATGAAATCAGAGAAAGTATAACTTCTACCAGTGGGGGAACACCACGACGGGAATGGTACCAGGAGAAAAAAATTTAAAGAAAACTTATCAAAATCTTAGGAAAAAACCACCTGAGTGTGGAGGAAGATTGGGAAATTTGGAAGAAGACCCACTTGGGTAAGCAAGGAGCTTCTCCATAAAACACTAAAACAGATGGCTAGAAACAAGGGCAAGCAATGCAGGTGGAACATAAAAGCCATGTTTTCATACTTAAGGGAAAAAAAATCAAGGAGGCCAAAGCCCTGCTGGAGCTAAAACTATCATTGGACACTAAGAATCACAAGAAGGGACTCTACAGGGATGCCAGTTAAAAAAAGGAAGCTGGGGAAAGTGAAGATATGTTTCCTGGATGGAGGACACAATCTGGTGACAAATGATCAAGGAAAGGCTGAATTAGTTAGTAACTTTTTTGCTTTGATCTTTGAAGGAAAGTTGAGCCTCCACCTCCAGATGAATCAGCACATTTTGGAAAGGAGAAGGACAACTAACAGTGAAGGAGGAACAGGTTAAAGACTTCATGAAATAGTTTCTTGTATTCAATTCCACAAGGCTAGATGGGATTATGTGAGGGTGTTGAAACAGTTGGCTGAACCGAAAACTCACTCTTAGTTTACCAAAGGTCACATTCCTCTGTCACATCCTCAGAAAACAGAAATTTGCTATAAGTCTAAAGACATGAATAGAAATCAACCTGAGACCAAGATTCCCAATCTGCCTTTCAGAAATTATCACAAAAGATGGGTTCAGAAAAAGATGAGATGTACCCCTTCTTAAATAAAGAGTAAGACAGGCTGGAAATAGGATAGCTGGTGCAAAGGTAGCAGCTGAAATAGTTATGTGTAGATCAGATCAGATGCAGCAGATGACTCATTTCTTTGGACTTCTGTGGTGTCTAGGACACGCGGGTAATTCATTTTCCAACACCTGCATGGTAAAAATGCCAAATTTAGGGTGCCCTCCAGGAACAGATAAGATTTAGGACATTTTTAGGACACTGATTTCTGTGTTTTTAAAGCAGAGAAATGTTACTTTAATTTTGGATAGGAGTAGCAATAAAGAACCTTACTGGAAGATAGTTATTAAATCAGTACTGAAAGACTAGTAACTCAGACTCAGTGTGTCACTTTCCACCATGTACACAGATCATTCACGCTGAGCCTTTGTTTTTATTTTTAATAAAACATATGACATACACATATAAAAACAGCTTAACACTAATTACTTTCACCCTCCTTTAAAAGCGACAGCTTGATTTTGAACAGGTAAGGCGTTATAGAAGCTTTCTGCCAGCAAGACAATCTGCAAGTAATCAAGCTCACTTTACTATGTGTTAGTGTGTAATACATAACATATTAAGCTTCTGCAAAATAAACACTTGCAAATTGTACACTGGATGTTTTTTAAGCATTTGTTCTCCGAAACACACTGTAATGCTAAATGTAGCTGTGTGAACAGATGAGCTAGTGTTGACACAGCCAGATTCAGCTGCCTTTAGGGAACATTGCATCTGGATCCTTTATGAAGTACAGCAATTGACCAAGAGCAGTAAGCTCACTAGCCTAAAAATAGAACACCACCTGTTTTGTTTCAGGAGCTACCATTATGCCATAACACACTGCAGTAAAGTCTACATTGGCAACCACACACTGACCTCCCCTCTCAAGATGGACAGAGAAAAAGAGCTACAGATGCAATCGATTGTCCTACACAGCAAGCAGAGGTGAGCAGGACTCACTAGCACACTAGCTCTCAGCTGCTCCCTTTTCTGTCGAAAAAATAAATGTGTCTGCTCAAGCTTCTACAGTAAGTGGTAAGTCAAAGAAAAGGACACCGAAAGAAATGAACATTTCAGCAATATCCAGACAAGAATCAAGGGGAATTACTAAACAAGTATTATTTACATTCAACAAAATGGTTTCATTCTGACTGCAGATGAGGCACCATTTCTTGAGGCTAAAAGAGGTGGGCGCATCCTATCAGTAATATCACCGCCACTGTTGCAATAACATCCAGTGACATTTGCCTAGCTGGATATCCTCTCTGCCAGTCTAGAGTATCAGGTTCCCTATAGGCACAGACACCTCTAGCAGGTGTTCAGAACAGGTGGGATCATTTGCTATATGGAAGTACCCAATCCTCTCCATTAATTATAAAAGGAGTAGGGCAACAAACTAAGATTAGACCTGTATCTTTAAGACAGACAAAATTTAGAGGTATTGTCATCTATCCCAAACGATAGGCCTTATCCCAAGTTAAAGAATAAACTAAAATTCTGTCAGTTTCAAACAAGGGCAGGGATAGAGTCAAGCATAGAAACAATCAAGAGATGTAATTACATGAAATATTATAGCCATAATGGACTGGATTAAGACAGTACACATGAAATGAGATCAAATCCTCCTAACTCCATTCTACTCCACAGAAACTTTCAATGAATTTTAAAGAATTTTCACTAAACAAGAAAGGCAAGCTTTGCCCCCAAAATCATCCTGCTGTCTCTCCTGTGCAGAACAATGAATAGGTATCATTTAGATACTGGTTCCAGTGATGCTAGTGATTTCTTAAGAAGCTTAAAAACACAGATCAGCAAATTTTAAAGTACTTATCCTCAAAGAGATCCATAAATCTCAGGAACTGAGGAACCAGTGCGATCTTTTTACAGTGATAATCAACACTGAAGAGACTGCAGGGCCCCTTACCCTGCATAAGCCGTGAGTGCAGAGTAGACCATCCAAACGCACACTAAGGCCTCAAAAATACTGTCTCTTCTATCAAAGTTCTTTAGTGAATCCACAGAGATACTGCTCGGACTACTCAAAAACAATTCACATATTGAAGGCTACATATTGGCCCAGGAATTCTAACAGGACAAAATATGAAAAAAAAAAAAGCACTACATATTGCTATGTTTTTAGGAATGCAAAACTCAAACAACAAAAGTCCTAACATTATATTCTGAGAAGAGGTTCAACCTATAAAGACAAAAAAGGGAGAACAAGAAACAAACCAATAGGCTTTATTGCACCATAAACTATGCTTGCACTCCATTCCAGGGGGAAAGCTGGATAGCTTTTTTTTTGTTCAATTAGTAGCAAGCCCTCCAAATGCAGATGAGCTTTATAACTCATCAGTGAAGAAGTCTCTGTCTCTTGGTAACCTATAGTTCCAATAGAAAACACTCAACTGTGCACCTAATCAAGGAGAGGAAATCTTATGGCAAATCACTCATGTAGAAAACTATAGAACTTAATATTATCTGTGGATCTCAGTGATTTAGGAAAGGAAGAAATATCCTCTTTTTTTCTCGTTCTGCAACTAATCTAATTAAAGAATGCCTCTCTGTGAAACAACAGGAATGTGGCTAGCAGTTACAGTTTTATTTCAAAGAACACAAATGTTGCTTTTACATTTTTCTGCACAGTTCTGCCACTAATCATTGTGTTTCAGTATACACAAATGAACAGCACATAATTCCATGGACTCTTGCAGGTATTGAGAATATGCCAAGAATACCATGGGTGTCCTGACTGATATCAAATGTAAGCTAAAGATTACATGCACACTGTCTTTTTCCTCAGCATTGATTACTTAATCTTTTTTGTATAAATCATTTCACTGTCTCCTATAATCACATCCCTGCTAAGGAAAAAAAAAGTTTTGAGCTCACAGTGCAGTTGACATTTTTTTAGAAGATGGCCTGTAATCTATTTCCATTATTATGTAATGTCTTGCAGATCACATCAAAAAGTTAATGGAGGATAAGACTTGAGATTTGCTGTTTCACATATATGATAACAGAATTAATGGAGCACCCTGGAGTATTCTGAGGCAAGCAGACATTAGAAACGCAGATGTCAACAGAAGAAAATCCAACCAAAATCATTTAACAGGTTAAAAAACATCTTTTGCCATATCTTAGAAAAAAGTCAAAAATTAATACAAAAAAAAAAAACCTAATGGCAACTTTTGCCTCCCCAGCAATCCTCATGTACATCTCCCAAATCTGTTGTACATCTGTTATCACAAACAGCTAAAGAACGATCTTGGGATCCACCTTCTGCTTATTCTTACATCTTTAAAAAACTTCAGAGACGTGTTCAAGAGAGCATGATCAACATTTATCCAAGAAATAAACATAGAATCAAAGAGTTATTGCTGTAGATGTGCTCCAAAAGAGACATTCACAAAATAACTTCAATATCAATGAGATGACAGTCTGGTTGAACGCCCAGAATTTTAATCCCCACCTCATGTTCTTTACTGCCAGATAACCTCATCTCAGACTCCTATGGGAGGACACAGAGCGACACCAGTGGGTGATGCTATAAACGAAGAAAGTTAAAGGATGACTGGAGTCAAAATTGGAGTGAAGGGCAAGGAGTTAAAGATGAAATACCAAACCATAACACTGGTAGTAAAATACATATTGTATTTTTATTGCAAGAGTCCCTTGACAGCCAACTGCCTTCATTATTATCTTAGCTGCACTGGTCTGTCCTTGAACTGACTTGTAACCATCCACTCTAAAAAAATACATAGATATGAGATTATTTATGAAAGGTAGCGCTCATATTTGTATTAAATGGTCCTATACTTCCAGTATTTTCAGAACAGTGAATTGATCAGCAGCTGGTCCACATTCTAGATCACAAGCTTTTATTTTTTAATCTCTACCTGTTTACATCTACTCTTTTTTTTCCAAACTATAGACAAGTATGACATATAGAATAAATTGATCAACTGCATAAATGTAAGACAAACAGCACTACTGAGGCCTGTAAGATCCTCAGAAAAGAACCTGGGGTTTAAGCAATTAAACTGAATACATATCAACCAAAGCAGGCTGTTATGAAAAAAAAGCAAGCCACACTGTGAAAGGAAAACTAGAATCTCTCTGTATAAGACTCAGGAAGCAATTTGTTTCTTCTGGCTGACTCTGGAAAGGAATTAGCTAAAATTCTCTATGGGAAATGACTTGCAGAGGTCGTTATCAATAAGAGAAAATCCAATCCAAAGGAGAATAAAAAGAATCAAAAAAGCAGGAGTCCCAAGTTGTGATTAAAGACTGAAAAGACTTGGGGTTTTCTCTTCTAGGGAATAGAAAACCGAAGTACAAGACACAACCGCAAAAAAAATGTGAAAGTTTGCTAAATAGAGAAGGCTAATAAACTGTTTTCCAAGCATAATTAAGGACAGAAAAAATAAATCACGGACCTAAACTGCAGCAAGTAGGATTAGGTTAAACTTACATCTTCTGCATAAAAATTTTCACATTAGAAAGAAATAAAACACGAATAAATTGTGATGAGGACTTGTAACATGTCCAGTATTGGATGGCTTTAAGAAGTTACACAAAAATCTATAAGAAAGACACGTGTATGGTTGATGTTGCCCTAGGGGAGCAGGAACCTACACAGCTACCTTTTCAGGTCCCTTCCAACCTTATCTGTATACAGTCAAAGCAGACATTTACATTTAATTATTACTATAGCATTAGTAAAGCAGATCATATAATTTATAAGGTTTCATGATAAACTTTTTCAGATTATCCCTAAGAATCTTCAGAGCAAAAGCCCCATTTCCAAAATGATTCACAGCTTCTCTATTTTTCATTCTGCATCTTTTGGAGCAGAAGATGAGACCGTATTGTCATGTTTGTTTTGCTTTGTCTAGAGGATAAGGCAAAAAAGTCAAACAAGCAAATTGAAAAAGAGAAATACCCATCTTCCCATTTTGAGGCATTATATCATGCTAAAACATCTTGTGTTATTTCATCCAAGATGAGTAAAAGAAGGGAGAAAAAAGAAAAGCAAAGGAGAAAAGGAAAAGGAAAAGAAAATATGTAGTCCACATATCCTACCTGACAGTAAAATAGAACAATTCCCCATTCGCTGTCTAAAGAAAGCCTGAATTCAGTAACACTCTTTAAAAGAAATGTTAAGTTGGTATGACTGATTGCCAACAGATCCTACAGCAGAAAGAGAGTAAAAGCAAGCTGACATCATCTCTTCTGAACTATTTTGAGGCTTTTATTATAACTTGAGTATAAAAATGGCCTCTAGACAAAAACTTAGCATGTAGGCCCAGAATTATTTATACTTTTTCCAAAAAAAAACCAAGGGCATTACTCTGTGTCTGTAATGGTAAATTTTCTGCTTGAATGAGTTTTCATGACAATGTGAAATGCTGCAGAATATAATAGTCATGTCAAGGGTGTAGCAAAAACTGTCATAGCAGGGGGAAAAACATCAGTGGAAGCTGCCTGCGCTTCATTCCCTAAAGAGGCTGTTGTGAGAGCATATCTAATACCACTTGCTGTTCAGTGACCGCCTCAGAACACAGAGAAAACAGCTAACAATCTCTTTTCAGTCTTGATTTCATTTTTTATTTCTCTTTGTGAAGGAATTCGTATATTGAATCATGGGAAATAGGAGGTCACACGTCATTTCATTGATTTGAATGGACCTCATGCTTTGAATTTCACAGGATTATGGACTTTTATAGATACACACATTAAATGGGATTAACAATGGGAACACTGTGCAACAAAAGAAGCATCCTCACTGTTTCTAGAAATGATTGGTGAATATTAATACTTGGTATTTTTAGTTCACTACAGTGAAGTATTATGTCAAGAGGAGCATATTCATCAGCACAACATACTGCTGAAAGTCCTGGATCGACAGGAAAAAAATAACAACCAACAACCAGCAAATCTGACAAGAGCAAAGTCTTTTATGAAGCCCAGTTCTTTTCTCACCAGTTACCCATGAAAACAGGTAAGGCATAAAAATGGAAAGTACCAGATGATAAAAATACACAAAATTCATGTTAAAAAAAATCTCCTGAAAAGATTCCAAAGCCGTGAAGCATATCAGTGTACATTTGCTCAGAAATACTTGTCTTTCCCGTTACTTACACTCACAAAATAGCAAGTCATGCACATTAGAAAAGGATAGCCTTTCTCTACGTGAAGTAATAAAAAACAAAACAAAAAAAACCCCAACATTTCAGCACTGCAGTTTCTTATGCTCTGCAAATCACTTTCAAACTTTGAAAGTCACTTTTATGCTTGGCTTGACATTTAAGAACCAGTTTAAGTATATTCTCCTAATACAGAAATAGAATCCTATTTGTTATCTCACAGAGGTCTCATGAATGTGCTAAATAAGACTAACTTGGGATTTGCCTGGCTGGATGGGTGCAGACAGCTATATGTGCATTCTGCCCATGCCGAGATGTGCCAGAACATGAGCCAGCTCCAGCATGAAAACAGAAGAGCCACATTATCGTGGCTCTGAGCTGGAATTAATATATCTACCTCTCAACAGGGCTTAAAGTTGAAAGAACCTTTCTGTTTATTTGATTTCTAAATACGATTTGTATTGGCAAACATGAACTAGAAAAGCACATTGCAGTAGTTTCATTTCATTAAATGGTGAAAGGATAAAAAAGTCGATTTAACCATAAATCTTTAGAAAATTCAAACTGGCAGCTACGATATTTTTTCACAACCAAAAAGAAGAAAGAAATAACAAAAGAGTAGGGTTCTGCACTAGTTTCTTTAACCAGTAAACATTCTCCTAACTGTGATTATATAGTATCACCGCTAGTCCAGTAAGGCATATAAAGCATCACAAGTCATATGATTACCTCTTGTAAACTGTTTAAGACAAGATAGGTGTAGGGTGAGCTAAATTTGGCTAAGTTCTTGTTTCTGCTGATTCAAGATTGGCTTCTCAGGCTGGAATTTCAATGGAATCAATGGAACTTGGGCAATCGACTTAGTTTCAATGAGGTCAAGTGCCTAAACCCATCATTCTCCTTAAAGGTTACAAGAAATGTCCTTGAAGAACAGACTGATTTTTCAGAAACAGTAACTGTACATCTCACTATTTTTAACAGAACTTGTAAAATCTTCCTCCATTTGTCATATGACTTGAAAAAAATCCCTCAAGTATCATATCAAGGATTCCAGTTCTGTGTTAAAAACAATTAATTTCAGTAATATTTCATTCTGATATACGTATTTGTTCCATCTTCCAGAGGATACAGATAATTCTCAATTTTTGCAACAGCTTCAAATGAGGTATATCCAAGTTTCAGTTTTCCTCAACAGTAGAGAAACCAATTCCTATTTGTAGAATGATTCAGAAAATTCAGAACAAAAGAAAAAATAATTGATTCTAATGAAGAGGTTGAGGATACTTATTTCAGCAAAAAGAAACCAACTCTTCAACAGTGAGCAAGCAGACAATTCTGAAACACTAAAAAAAGACCAAGAACTATCTAGAAAGTGTTGCAATATACTGTCACCATTGTATTAAATGGCTCCAATTTACTGTTTGGCAGGTGATTAATTCAGAATTGATATCAATTCATCCCTAGCATTCTAATTACTGGTAGCTTATTTTACTTAATTTTTAATGCTGTTTTTGAACAACACATCTGGAGAATGTTTATAGTGTGTACGACCATGTGCAACAACAAACAGTAAGAAGCTAGCCCTTGATTCAAAGAACTAACATTGTCAAAAAATAAACTGGACATGAAAGCACAGGGGAAAAAATTATGAGATCAAGCAGAGTTAATACTGTAAAGGTAGTATCATCTCATCATCTTACTAAATATCGCCCTACTTTTTTAATAGGGAAGGTGGCAGGTATTAACCTGGAGGGAATTAAAGGAAACAAAGCTAGAGGACATCTAAAGAAACAGAATGAGGAAAAAGGCAGGAAAGGGAAAAAAAAGTAAAAAAAAAGGGGGGTGGGGGAGACAATTGTGAGGCAAAACAAAGGAAAATAATTTGAGACAAGATTGGGACAAATATGACTTTGCTGGACTACTACTAGGCTTCAGTTCTACATAAAGAAGAAAAATCATTCAGATACTTTCTTGTGTCTTGTAAATCTGACTGTTGCAGTGAAAATACAGTGATCGTTGAAAGACAGCAAAAGCTCACATACAGCTCAAGAATATCTTTTCTCCAAGAAAATAATGACTGATCAGTGTGCTTGAGTGGTAGGCCTTCCCTTTTTTGGTTAATAAGCCGTTCAGTCTGCAAATTATAGAGGGTTTCCCACACCCTGTAAAAATAAGCAAATAGGTGAAAGACTTAGCTTGACAACAATATGCTGGAATAAAGGTGCATATAATAGGTAGTGTAATCCTCTAGGAAAGACTTTACTTTCCAGTATGCTGTACTCTGCTTAGACTGTTTTTCCAGCACTCTGACTCAACTGTCTGCAAACATTCAATTATACCCTGCAGCTATTTCCAGAGAAATAAACAAGGTCAGCCTTCATTGGCAGAAACCTGAAATCATACAAAATGCTTTTGGCATTCGTTACTTGCAATCAACTGTTTGAGTACAAATAAAAATTCATCCCAGAATGAACAGCAAGAATATGTGGATTGCTATCTCATCCAAACCAGACACCAGATGTAGAATTCTAAAAACATAAAGGGTTAATTGTAATAGAGACTTTCTCTCTATAGAATGTAATACACAGAAGATATTTCCTAAAAGGTTAGGTTGTTAAGACAGGAGTGGACAACAATGAATCAGATATATTCTGTTAGTTTCATGCTATAACCAGTAACCTTAATTGTAAACATGAAACGTGTAGCTAGATATGACCTTCCCTCTTCATATTCAACACATACTGAATATCGGAACTATGTTAAGCATACTGTTTCTTACAGACTGTCAAATAGCTCACGATGAATTATAAACAACTTGATCTCTACTTAAAAAATGTTCCCAAAAGAATAATAATTTTCTCCAACATATTCTCAATTATAATTATTCACAAATAAAGTTGGTCAATAATTCTTATTTCATAAATTTCCATGAGTTTTACAGCAAATTTTCACTGGTTTACGTTCAGGCTGTTTTTGACAGAAAGATCATACAATCTCTCTGTTGTCCTATTATCAGATTGGAAGTACAAGTGTCTATAAATACAAATGACACACCAACAACTAGGTATCTGTTAACAGACTGCATAACAGCAATCCTGATACTCAACATGCCATCTAATATGTGGCTTACCAGCAGACATATAACCACTAGTAAGGCAGTTTTAGAAAATAAAACCTGTAGTTTTTCTAAACCTATAAAAATAGGCTAAATGCATTGCTCTTGCTTTTTTTTTTTTTTTCATATTTATCCACCTCCTGAATCCTCATTAATACCAAGATATGTTAATGACACTGCTCCAAACTGTGAGGTTTCTCCTCATCCAGAACTTATACTTTGAGATAGACTATGACATTCCACTCACGTGACTTGCAGATGGAATAATCTCACTGAATCAATAATAAGAGTATCTCATGTCTTAAGGACCAAAGTGCAACATCATAGTAAGTGCAGTTACCCCTACAATGCCCTACAATAGGGTTTTTTTGACAGGACACTGCACAAATCCAAGTAAAAGACTGACTTTCTTAACTGTCACTGTTCAGAAACCGTGGTGATATCCATATAGTGCCATCCTATCCATGAAGAAGGCACAAACCAAGCCTCTTCTGCTCCAAATCATACTTTGTATGTTTGGATTTTTTTAAATACAGAAAAAGCTTCTGCTTTCCTTTTTAGTTATTAGCCTACCCTAGGTTTAAGTTTCAAGTTTTCACTGAAGTCCAAGAAATGAGAACCTACTTTAAAAATCATGCCAGTATCCTACAAATCATGAGAATACAGGACATGGGATTTACAATATTTTTCAACATGGCAAGACTTCATAAAGTTTAAGAACCGTCAATCCAGACTCCGTGCAGCAG
>KZ506489.1:143009-166917 GCA_002844005.1 Limosa lapponica baueri
CTCATCATTAAGAACCAGAGGCTCTTTTTTGCTGCTGTTCTAAAATAACAGTAGGACTTTTAATGTCAGTATGCTTGTTAACTGCAAACTTCATTTACATTTGGACTCTGACATCTGCTGCATCCTACCTCAAACTGACTGCGAAGCTGATACTTATCTTACAAACTGTGGAGTGGGTCTGAGGTGTGTGATATTAAAAATGATGCTTCTTCCATGGGTGAGAAGAAAATACAAGTTCTCAACAAGGAACAACTGGACAAGTGTTGACTTGCATTTTTTCCTATTATATACATACAGTCTGCGTGAACTAATGAGGGTGAAGGCACTTCTTTTATCTCATTCCTTCCTCCATTTCTCCTCCCATCCTATACACAGAAGAGAGTGGAGAATCTACTTCAAGAAGTAACCAGGTTCCCAGAGAGTATAACAGACTCCAGCCTGCTGCTTCTAACACTGAGTCATGGATTCACACTGAAGTGGCTGACTGGTTCTCCTACTGCTTCTAGGTCGTCATTATTTTGAAACATGCTTTGGTCAGACACTTTCCCTTGTCTGACAAGTCTGTCTGATCCATAAAACAGTAGCTAGTCACCAACTATGTTTAGGACTGGAAATGGGGCAGGGTTCAGAAAACAATATGACAGACAGTTTTCCTCCTTTCGTCTCTTCTTCCCCTTAGAGGTGTGTGCTATAGGTAAGATTCAGTCTCGAGTTTGAGTCTGCAGTAAAACAAAAGGGTTTTTCCTCTTACCTACTCTTAAGTTAGTATAAGATCAGGTTCATTGGAGTTAGAAGCAAATTGTACTGAGGACTAGTGTCCCATTGTTTATTATGAAGTTGCACACTCATCTCTTTGTTTCTGTAACTGCATCACTGAGTACCAGCTCCACTTGCACCATGGCAGAATTTATTAAATTGCCGCTAGCATTCTTCCCAGAGAAGTATTTTGTGCATGCTATTACACAGATGGAAAAAAAACCTCACAGTCTTTTACAGTGCCCAAGATCTATCAAGCATAAAGGTCACCTTAAAACATTCACACCTCAAAAATATACACATCCAGAAAGGTTAGTAGCAACCAAGAGTTTAAGTGAGGACGATGACTGCCAGGAAAACTGACTGCCTAGATAATTAAGCATGAGCTCAATTACTTTCAATTACTTCAGCACATTCAGCTGATGAACTACAAGGAATCTAATTCTCTTTTTTATTGCTTGGTACATATATATATACCCACTTCTCAATCAGCATCAAATTATTTCCAACAGATGACAGACCTATTAAGCCTGAAACACATCTCAGATACATATTTCCTTAGAAAGCCAACATTTTGTATGAGAACTTTAAAAGAATTAACTTCACCAATATTTAACAGACCCCGGCTTAGCTGACCAACAAATTCCTATTCCTGAAAACTAGCTTACAGAACGCTACTAATGCCTCAGATAACTAACTCTCCTTACTTCACTTTTTAAATGTTACTCATTTCTGTACGGCAAAATTTAGGAAGTTCTCAACAGTATTACACAGTCAATTCCTCCTCTCCAAGATATTTATCTAGAAATGTTTTAGCAAGATACCATCACAAAAGAGAGACTGATTGTCCTCTGATTTTCATCTTTATAGTCCAAGGAGGAATATTAGCATTTACATGCCATTAGCAATGGTCCGATATGTACAGACACTTATAGAATTAATTTATCACAAAACCAATTAACATTCTCAACTTTTCCTTCAGTATCACCTTTTTGCTACTCAAATAAAACATACTGTTACTAAAGTCTAAGAAATGGAGAGTACCAAATGATTTGTGAAAACTATGTGTATCTCCCATTGTGTATCCTAAAAGCATTCCTTTTCAAGTATTCTGAGACTAATTGAAGTGCTTTAAAAATTTTAGCAACTTTATTCTCCTATGAAATCTCAAGGGATGACATAAATAAACAACAGGTAAGATGATTTATCTGAAAAATGTGGGGTTTCTGAATGACCCAATGTCCTAAATAAGGAGCACAATGTCGTTACTGGTGGAAGCATCTTATTTCATTCTCCTCTTGTGTAAAATGATACCTTCTTACAACTGAAGGGTGCACCACATCTACATTTGTAAAATGTCTTTAAATCGCTACATGAAAGGAGTTGTACAACTGCACAACACTATCAATACTGTTTTCTACTCCTCCTGTAAATGGAGCTACATTAATTACAAGGATAGTCAGAAGGCAATAAAAATTGTTCATAAAGAGACAGTTCAGCATTACTTAATTGATAAACATTTCTCTTCCTTAAAAAATCATGATGGTATGAAAAAGACTGTCCATTTTAACAATATGCTAAGTGCTCCAGATACAGAAATAAAGCTTACAGTAGTTGTATAGAACTCACTGAGTTATTGAAGTTACATTCTGGGAAACATGAACTTTCTTAGTTTTTATGAATGCTATATTTAGCTACTAAATAGAGACGAAGAATTCCAAGGTTTAAAGCTTAAAGGTGAGGCAAGCAGTATGTTGGGCCATAAAACTAATGCTGACTCTCTGGGACTAATTTAGGGAAAAGGTTTTTCTGTCGTCCAGCCTACCCAGAAGTTGCTCCTCTGTTTCGCACTACAAAAGACAGTGTAATGGAGTTCACAGGACTGTTGCTTAGAAGCACAGTATAGTTCCAAACAGCAATTTTAGTAAAGCTAATTCACACTTTTGCCTGAATGAGCCATGGGTACCATATGTATTTTTGTTACAGCCAGCCTCCACTTTTAGTGAGTCATTCACAAGAAAAAAAAACAATTTCACTATAGCTATGAAAGCTGACTACTTTTTGCATGTGCTGGGATGACCGCAGTTTCCCCACCATCGATGAGTAATTGAAATTCTGCCTGCATCAGTCACTCAGCAGAACCTTTCAAATGGAAAGACAAAGTTGGTGAGAAAAGGACACAGTGATACAACGCTGCTGAGGACTCTCATTACATAAACATCCTTACAGCAAGGTCAGAATGGCAGATTTTAGTATCCAGATGTAGATGAATTTAATGCAGCATGACCTTGAATTATTGTTTATCCAGAGAATTCCTAGAGGAAGATTACACACTACAGCTGCCCCTTCCCTTTCCCAATACAACAAGAGGGAGGGAGAAAATAGAAACAACTTTGTAGGGAGAATCTTCTTCCACTACTGTGGATCTTGGTGGATCAAGCTGGTTAAGTCCCTACATCCTTGAATTTACCAAGGTGAAATAAGCCCTTTGCATGTAAACTATGCCATGCTTTTCCTGTTGTAAAAATAGCACAAATGGAAGCTGACTGACTGGCAATTGCTATAGATGTGGAAAATATACTGGATTCAATTTTCAGCATTTGTGATCTCATAATAAACTTGTGTTAAGTGTCAGTTTATTTGAGGAAAAAGAAGTACCATAACAGGAAACCTTACGCAATATCATCTGTGCAAATCTGTGGAGGCTGATTTCAAAGTCAAAACAAATCTATGTGAATGCAACTCTATGAAGGGCACGTTATCTTATCATGATGACACAAAATGAAGCACCAGAACAGGACTGTGGAGTCTGTGGTACAATGTCACAAAGGAGTACGTCTGAATGAGTTACACTGCCACCATTTTAACAGAAGCGGTATTTTAGGTATTTTACATCTTTTCTTTCTGGATTATCCAGTTTTGGTCTCAGTCATTAGCAGCTAAGCCTAAAACAAGAAGTTAATTGCTTGCCCTATCCTTCTATTTATTTCTATTTCTCCTTCAATTTATCCTTTCTATTTATCCTTTTTATTACACTCCCTTTGTCAGGGAGAGTAGTGATAGGATGAGGGGTAATGGTTTTAAACTGAAAGAGAGTAGACTTAGATCAGCTATTAGGAAGACATTTGTTACTGTCAGGGAATTGAGACACTGGAAGAGGTTGCCCAGGGAAGTTGTGGATGCCCCATCCCTGGAAGTGTTCAAGGCCAGGCTGGATGGGGCTTTGAGCAACCTGCTCTAGTGGGAGGTGTCCCTGCCCATGGCAGGGGGTTGGAACTCGATGACTTTTCAGGTCCCTTCCAACCCAAACCATTCTACGATTCTACTTTTCAAAGTCTTTCCAACTTATCTTTCACACTCTTCTTTCCTTCATTCAAGAGTTGTTTGTAACAACCCAAAAGTACTTTGTGGTTATTTTATTCATGCCCTTAAAAATGGGGGCCTGGATACTTGTTCCACCTATTTAGACTTAAAATTTACATAATCAACATGCATATATCGGATGTTTACTGTCCCTGAACAGCTAGACAAATCCTCAGAGGATTTCAGATGGGAAGAATCACCATCTGGAAGTGTTTAAACTCTCAACTTAGACTAAGCTTCTGACTTAAAAGTTAAAGCTAGGTGGGATTAACTCAGATTCTACAGTCTAAATGGACAAGAAAGAAAAGGTATAACCAATCCTATTTTACAGATAAGTAACTGTGACAGATGTGCCCCTTCTAAACAGAGTTATATGTCCCCTCTTGAACTAACTTTTTGCAATGCCTCAGATTTAGGATTGGATATTCAGTATTTCTTTATATCAACCTTTTAAAAAAATATTTAAATGAAACCGAAAGTTTTCTAAAAAGTATTCAATAGCTTCTTTGTGTAGAGTTGGAACAGCTGGTTTGCGCAGTCAACAATTAGTCTCTTTCTGTGGGATTTCTTATACTAACCAAATCTGTTTCATAACAAACTTGTTCTCTTGGAAAACTGATTAAAATTTAAAAAAACCCAAACAAAACAACAAAACAAAACAATAAACAATCAACTTACAATATATTCAAAGACAATTGACAACACACCAAATATTTTTCAGTTAGAAGAGAAATAAAGCAACGCTTAAATAGGCCAACATTAAATATTTTTTTTTCTTATGAAATAGGATCATGTTTTCTAGCACCCAGGTTTCAGAACAGCATGTGCATATTGGAAAAATAATCACCAGGTGTCTGAATTAATTGCCAGATCAATTCAGAGGAAAGCATCCAAGAGCCAGTCACATGTGTTTCTCTAGGATAAAAGAAAACTACACAACTACAAATTAATTTAACTCTTTTACTGAAGAACAATGTCAACCTCAGACTTGTTCAACTGGCATTGGTGTAAAATCTCATTTGTTTTTCCTTAAAAAAACAGGTCAAATTGTAAATTCCAGCTCCAGCTTAAAGCTAAAAGAATATATTTTTTTTTCTCACAACAGCAAAGTTTGAAAAAGGCTACAGAGTACTTTAGAATGCTCCACACACTAATCTGTGCCTAGTCTTAAATAGTTTACATGCTCATCACTACATTTGATCTGTGATTAGAAAAATATAGGCTTTCCAATTTAAGAGGAAAAACCAAACACCTCCAGATTAGGCCTAGATGAAGTATCAATACTTTGAACAGGTAAAAAAGTCTCTGTATCAGTTTAAGCTCAGTTAAAAGCTGAGAGTCACGGCAAACTTTTTGAAAAACCTGGAATGAATTTCAAACCCAGTACAAAGTCTAAGATCGTAAAGAAAGACTCAGAGAATTTTAGCATAATATCTTCCATTCTTGCTATCGGTAACAGGACACAACATCTGTTTCAGTATCTTTTCTTTATTTAATCTTCTAGATACCTATGCATGCTCTCTTGTATTCAAGCCAGAAAGCAATGAACAATTTAAAGTCCTTGAGATGGGGAGAAAATCTGAATTCTGTGCTCTGACGGTTGTTACCATATTGCAAAGTCCATAGAGGAAAAAGTTTTCTACCGAATTGGCTGTTTTCCTTCAGGAAGAACTCAAGAGAAATGGGGGCATCCACACAGGAAATTCCCAAAACCCAGCTCTGGAATACTATGAGACAAGAAGTAATGACATAAACTTTTGAAAGAACACTAAAAGATTTTTCCATCACAATGTCTGAAATCATATAAAAGAACAACAAAAGGAAAAGGACTAGAAACATGCTATGAGTAATAGGTCATATTCTAATTTTTCTTCACTGTGACCAAAACACATGCAAAAAAAGTGAAACCATTTATTGAAGTCTTAATTGCAAACACTGATTTGAAAATGTACACCACTTTTTTTTTTTTTAAAAGAAATTTCTGCACAATCAACATATTGAGGAATGGTAAGTTATTGCTTAATATTCATAACCATTCAGTAACATGGCAAGAGCACTCATACAATTTATACTTGCCTTAATAGCACTTTTGAACAGTTTGCATTTATCACAATATTCAAAGCAAACAAGAAGTTTTCAAGCAACGTTCTTTGAAGTAACACTAATCTGTAACTTGATTTTGATGTTTATACACAGGCATGACATTGATTTATTTGGAGGCCAGCAAGAGTTCAAAAACTGACAGTTGTAATTATTTTGTGTAAGGAACATTTTGCAGCTTATCTTCCTGAAGATAAGAACATTGTTATCTAAAACCCTGAGACCACTGATTCTGGCACTCATAAAGAGTTGTCCTGTATAATTTTCCATATGGACATTAAATAGATGCAAGATAATGCTGCAGCTCTACAACAGATTTTCTCTTGTCTTGAACACATTTATTATGTAATTTAGGTGGCTGACAGATAATTTATAAAATAAAGAATGAACACGAATAAATTAGACTGGAAAGTATGGCATAGTCCACATAAAAAATATTTTCTGTGCAATAGAGTCAAGATCTTCCTAGTAATCATCAGAGAAGCTTTTCTAGAAGGGCTAAATACATTAGCTTACATTTCTCATACAAATTTTGGAGCTGAAAATTTTATTTTGAGCTCTTTGGTTCATCTTATGTCCTGCGTAACTGATAGTTGATTCCATCTCTGTCTTATTTTAATACTTTCTACACAGTTGCATATTACGTAACCCAACAAAAATCCATCTCAGGCAGAAAACTTTCATATCTTCTCAGGTTTTTCATTGCCTATAAAGTCATTTTTCTAGAGTATTGTTCTATTTATACTTAATAGTGCAGTAAGAATCTAATGATTTGGTTTCAAAGATGCTGAGAGCTTGCAATTCTATTTTATAACAATCTGTCTGTTGATGTCCAGCACTTATAAACTCAAAACCCAGGGCTTTAATGGAAGGCACTTAATTCCTTATACTAATAAATAACAAAACCCACTGGGGTTTTATTGGAAGTGGATTTTCAAATGGCAAAGTAATTCTGAAGCAGTTCTTGCTACCAGTCATGCAGCTACTTCTGAAAATTTGCAATTCCTTGCATTTAAAGGCTAAAAAGTTCTCTATAAATCAGTACAGATTTAGTATTTAAATGTTAGGCATGCACAACTGAACAAGGAAAAAGTGCAAACTTCAATGTAGAATCAAACAGATATGAGAGTGAACAGCATGAACAATGCAGATGTTTTTATGAAAACTGCCTCTCCCACAGGAGAAAATGAATAAGAAATTGAAAACCAGAAACTGCTGAAAAATAATTAAACTGCAACTGACAAAAAGTTTGGAGTGACTAGCAGTTGCTAACAAGTCCCTCCGAAGAGAAGTCCAGTAACTCACAACCAGAGATCCCCACTGAACACAGTACAATCCACTTCTATGATGGCTCTCTCTTGTTTATGTCTTTTTGATTGAATTCAAATACTCTTGAGTATTATACTAGGGCCAAGTAAATGGAAGTTCTTTGTTGATTTCAGAAGATTTTGGACCTAGGCCATGCAGTATGCTGAAATAGAATAAAAGGGTCAAGATGATAATAAAAGAAATTAAGATTAGCTATTTATGTTGTCATGGATCCTTCAGACTTGGAATTTGATCCTGCCTTCACCTGTAAGAAATGTTTTTTCAATACAGAACTCCAAACTCAACACATACAACAGCACATGTAAAAGCAGATGAAGTATCCAAAAGAACTTAACCTGCACAGCAGCCATCTGTCTCTGACATATAGATATATTTTTCAAACATAATCTTTTCTGTTTCTCATGCAGTTGAGGATCAGATCCTCAGCTTCACATGAATCATCTTTTGGTCTTTTTTACATATTTAAAATTTTTCCTATTGAATTGTCTACATCTAAATTAGCAAGTAATAAGGAGGAATCAAAACAGGTCTGCAGAGAGAAGCAGTTGGTGCTGAGGGCCCAGCACCCACACTTCACATTTTTAAGGGGTTTAACTTCAATAAGCTTTGGTCTGGTAAGCCAGATGAACCTGCAGGTGGAATGCACTAACTGTGTTCCTGAGTGCTTCCTCCAGTTCAAATTAATTTGTGAGGAATCCAGTTCACGCCCACCGAAACCATTCCACAAGGTGAACCAAAGCACTGGAAGTGGGAAAAATCATGAGATTAATTCAAAAGCACACTCTTGATCCAAACTGAAATCCCAATGGAGAGATCTTTACAGAGGAATGTCCATTTTACAAGTTGTCAGGAATTGTACAAAAATGGAAGCAAACTCACTTGAAGGTTACACAGGTGAAGCCAAAGGGGTGCTTTGGTGGGGGGAACTTTTTGGAGAGGAGTGATAGAGAAGGGCAGTTAGCCTTGGAGACATCATCTGATAATTTTTCAACTTGTCATGGCTCACAAAGTACAATGTGGCAAACTCACGCTGTGCAAGTGACAACTGCTCTGTCTGTTGTGCCTAAGATACATTGGATGACATTAATAAGACATTGCCAACATTGAAGTCATTGACACTCCACTTACTGAAAGGTTTCTGGAAAGGACAAAAAGCTGTTCACTAACACACTGGCAAAGACAAGATAAACATAGCGTTCATCTTTTCTCATGGAAAACTCTTCACAAGTTACTTGCTATTTTCCAACCACAAAAGATTATCACATATACTCTAAAAGAAAAAGCAAACTCTAGGCAAGAAGAATGACATTTTAATACTTCCTTGGAACAAATGAAATCCTATTGAATACAAAACCAGAAAAACTGCCATATCAGAACAAGGCAGTAATCCATCCAGTCTGTTATTCTGTTTCCAAAAAAGGCTAATTGCAGTTTTTCAGGGTAGCTTAGGTTCCCCATAAACTAAACAGTTCTGTGCAAGTGCGAGGAATAATTTTTAGCCTGACTGCAGCCTGAGCATAAAGTCTAAATGTAGCAAGTACACATGATCACAGCAGGACAGCTCTGGGTTTTATTCCATTTAACATAACCAGTTTTCTCCTGCACTGTGATCGTGTGCCACAAACCCAAAGAGATGGCGTAAATCAATATTTGCAACAGATACCTCTGAAGAAGCCGAGACACTGCAGAAAGTTGTTCTGCCATTCAGGATCTTTTTCTCTTCATTGTCCCCCAATCTGCTTGCCTGCAGACCTGTGAAACTCTTTTAAGACTTCCTTTATACTTCCCAAGCTCTTCTTCCCTAATTTCCATTTAGGGCTATATTCCTTGACCCATAGGGAACAGTACCTACTCCTGGAAGCAATGGCATTATCATGACTACAATCACTCATCTAAGTGCTATCAAATGCGAAGAGTAATTACAGCACCCATGGAATGCATGAAGTTTTTCACACCAGTGTAAAAGTTTATTAAAAATTAATATAACTTAAATCCTTGGAAATGACAATTATGTTTCACAATTACTTTTTAAGATATTTTCTATCATGCATAGCAGTTTTAAATGCCTTTCTCATTAATGACAGAAAAAGTTTTGCTTATAGATTTTGTGTGCGTGTCCTCCTGCATGCATACAAGTTTGGTTACAAGTAAATAAATAAACCTACTCCATGCACATAGGTTATCTGAAAGTTCCTGATGCTATTTATTCTTCCTCTATTGTGGAGTAGCTCTATTTAACAGCACCTTTCCAGTGCTAATATTTCCTCAATGTTGGCATCCCTCCTGCTCACTGCTGTTATTCACTAGTGCAACTCGTGATGATGGCCCTTGTGATACGGACAGAGTCCTACTAGAAACAGGACCAAATCCACCAGCCAATTTCACAGGCATTGCACAACAGTCACACAGCCATTAGTGACCTGGCCTATCCAACAAAAAACTCCTGGTTCCATTTCCAGTACCATCACTTACTATCTTCCCACTACTTTACCATGCAATGTGCGAAGTATTTTCCACAATTCTACATAAGAAACCTTTGCATTTATGTCATGATTGTATACAGAATGGATATGTGAAGTCTTTTGAGTGCTCCCCTTCTGGGTGTACTAGTCTCAAAAGGTAAAACATTAGGGATTTCTAGTTTTAAAAGAAAAGCATTATTTTTATATATACTTCATCTTTAACCTCAAATTAGAAAAAGTCCCAAGTTTTCCTGAAGAATATCAGCACCATTCCTTATCCTTTTTGTCCACCTTGTCACAAGTGTATTCATCTCTGTATGACCAGTGTTATTTTTCCCTAGCCTTATTGTTTTTGATAGGTTATTTTCCCTCACTTACTCTTCCTTCATTTTATTTTTTCTGTTCCTTTTTCTGTACTCTGCATCTTCTTCCCCTTTTTTCCTATTCTGAGACATTTTTAGTGCTTCTCTTTTCTTGCAGTCCTTGAGTTAACAGGCACTTTTCCTGTCTGATTTCAGAAGCACTCAGATCTTTTTCTCTCCTCTCTGCTCTGGCGTTCTCATCTCTTTCTTGACACTGCTTTTCTTCACACTACTGCTCTTCAAATGTTGCAATACCTTTCAGCACTTGAGTAAGGTGGCCAACAATCATGTCACTGGACTGACGACTGAATAAATTTAAGCAATCTCTGTAGACCAAAACAAACCGTGTACAGCAACGTATCTGCTAAGCATTTGAAATCCAAAAAGAAGTGTTCAGCATTCAGTAACAAGGATCAAACCTCTATATTCCCATTCTTTTATTTTCCTAGCCTTAAGACACACATGACCTTGTATGTTACACTGTTATTCCCCAAATCTCTTTTCTCCTTTATTTTTTAGCATCTTCATTCCCCTACCTCAGCCCAAAGCCTGAGCAACTGATGTAAAAGGCTTAGGCAAGCATATGAATATTATTCAGAGACTCTGGAAAGTAGTTTGCAGCTTTCCTGCAACATGCCAACCCCTAGTCTTCAGTTAAAACAACACTGTGAAACAGTAAAAGCACCCACTTCAGTATCCACTGAAGTCTAGTAGGAAACATAAGTTGTATTGCCTAAATAGATGGTATTTTGCCTGAATTAGAGTACAAAAGTATGCATGACTGTATTCTTTGTCAAAAGCAGCATGACTGTATTCTTTTAAGGGCCCACAGGGACTGGTCCAATATTGCTTACTTTTGATTGTGTCTAAAAATACATATTTGCTTACTCAGACAGCTTCTACATTTATTTCCCTAAATGTATAAAATGGCTGTGGTGCTGCAGTACAACCTTGTGTGACCATGTTGTGTCTTGGGGTGTATTCATCAAATTACAAAGGCACTGCAATCAGACAGAGACCAAGCCAAGTCACCCCAGGGAGAGAGTTTCAAGGGAAAGAAGTCTTGACAGAAGATATATTTTAATAGGCTGTATTTAATAAACAAGACGGAATCTTATTTTGTGTTTTCAGGATTTAAAATCTATTCCTCTTAGGGAATTTTGGCTGTATACGCTTCTTTCTTACCACCTGATCCAAACAGAAATGCACAGCTCCTTCTGCCAACAGATACCTCAAACCCTAGGGAGATAAAGGAATTTTTATACCTCTTGACCATAAGCTTTTACTTTTATAGCTTTCAATCTGTCATGGTCATAGTATGATGTGTAGAAAAATGTAGGACAGAAAATAACGATAATAAAAATTACCAGTGCAGAAAGTTTCACTTGAACAAAAAAGAATGTCTTTATAGCATTAGTAAGTGTATCTAACCCAAATAGCCTGATTTACAATTCCACTGCAAATAATTTATAATAGCCCAAGTAAACTGATGGGAAACCTCATGAAGGAGTCAAGAACCTCAGTATAAACAAAGGGGCAATCACCACTTCGGATAGACAGACAGATCAGAGCGGATACATGTTCTAACAATAGTTCCTTATTTATATCCACTAGGTTAAGTTCTGAGCATACAAATTACCCATTCATTGCTTAATTCTGCTGCAGTACCAAGAATGAGAAAAATATTTTGCTAAAATTAGAATATATTGTACTTTGAGACCCTGCATGTATTCAACTCAGAAAGCCACCATATCCATCATACATCTCTATCATATAGACAGTCACTGGTTCAAGAGTAAATCTTCTGATTTCTTTTAACATTACTTTAACTCTTGTACCAAATTGCTGATATCCAAAAATCCACACATATGTCTGTTAAAAGCAGTACTTTTTAGGCTCTCATATAAGTTGCCCCAGTCCTATCACTTATCCTGTATTCATAGTAATATGTGATTTCCAAAATTACTTGTAGCTGTTGGGTTTTTTTAATAATTACACAAACCATACTAAGACAAAATTTAAAAATGCACAGAGCAATTTAACCACATCATGCCTTGACTTAAAGCTATGATGCTATCCAATGTTTCCCTGATATAAGACAGTTATGTGCCAGGGATTTAAACAGCACTAGTCCAAGCACTACAGAGGTACTCAAGTGACACCAAGCCACTTGACAGCATTGTTCAATTTTTTTAATGTTTCACTTATAATAGGGCACTTAAATTTGCCCATAGGCTTCATTTAAAAAAGAGTATTTCAGGCATGAGGATTCAAAGGAGCCCAAGAAAGACAAAATATGCCTTGTTGTATATAACAGTTGGCATTAATCTCAAGTAGTAAATTGGTCAGATGCATGATATCATTACTTGTATCCCGTAAGACTGAATGGAGATTAGTATCAAAGGTTCAAAAGTATGATTGCTGTAAGACTCCAGTCGAGTAAGACAAATAATGCGTGGGTTTGAACAGTGCAGGACAGTACAGCAAAGAATCACATTTCTACATTATAATGAGACTGGATTTTTAAAGTAAATATTAACAAAGACTTGAATTCTTACACTTCTGTCAACTTATCTGTTCATGGTTCTGCAGCCTGCAAATGGATACAACTCAAATCTTGAATCTAAAGGAAAAATCCTGATCCCTCCGCAGTTAAAGGGAACCACGATCCAGGAGCGAGATACATTGATGTCAGGAAAGGAAAATTTCATTAGCTGTCTAAAAGCCATCTCTGCACATATGTTTCTATCGTGTTATGTCCTACAGCTTTAAGCGGGTGTTTCTTGGGCCTGTCTTTAATGAAATGGTTCTATGGGAGACTTCCCTTTATTTAGCAAAGAAATTACAGCAGTTTCTAGTGTTCCTGTACCTCAGTATATAACCATAACATAACCACACATTATTCCACAGCTTTGTTCCCATCTTTCTTTCCTCCACTCATTGCAAAACCATCCTCTTCTCACAGAACTAACCACTATGAGGTCATTCCATCACCATATTGAGCTGTGTGCCATCAACACTGTTGAGCATATGATGAAATGGAATGCCCCTTTATGAGATTTTTTTATGCAGAGCTCCCACACCCATGATTACTCGTTTACTGAACTCTAATCACTGTTTGAAAATTACCACTTCAGCCACTCAGAGATAAGCTTCGGATGCTGTGCTGGAAAGGGCTTTCATAACCTCTTTTACAAGGGGAATACATTTGAGGAATATCTTTGGGGAAAACTTAAGAAACAAGGGAATTTCTAACTAGATCATATTATATGTTTCTAAAATTAGGAACGTTTAGTATTTTCCCAAAGGGCCTTGATATAACCAGTAATAGCTATTTCTAGCATTTCAGATGCACACAGCTGGGGAGAGGAAGAAATTTATTTCCACAGCTTCACAGAAGACACAATTCAGAATACCAAATTTGAACAGGATCAAGATTAGTCTTTTAACGCCAGTCAAAGGGGACATCTAATTCATTCTCCTGTCCTGTAACATCATCAGTTATTCCAACAGCACTAGCAGCTAGATGTTTGTTCAGTCATAATTAAATATCTGAAGATGCAGACCCATAATCTTTCTAATGTTTTTCACTACCTATATTATCAGACAGGTTTATGACTTCTAATCTGAGTGTTCCTTGCTGAAGTTTAAGCCCATTATTTCTTGTCCTATCAGAGATAGGCATAGAAAACAAAACAAAACAAAACACTTTAATGTTCTTTGAGAGTTTTACATATCAGAAAACCATTATAATTTCTGTTCATAGTTTTTAAAAACAACCCCTTCATTAAATCTTCCTTTGCTGGTGATGTTTTCTAGATCTCCATAACTCTCAAGGCTTCAGAAAGTGGTTCAGAATTCTGAATTGAAATTGGGTGACCAGAACTGTAATTTTTTGTGTTAAAAATAAATAAACAGAAATAAAATCAGCTAAATAAAAAACCCCAAATGGCTAAACTTCATGCTCAATACTTCCTACTTCATTGGCATACTATGGTGACAGCTTTGTATCTAAAACAGAAATTGAAAAGCAAATACACAAAAGCTAAAATATCCTGAAATATATAATGATAGAACTAGCAGAGTTAATAAGCCAGTACAGAGCTGCCTAAAGTAAAGTCAGAAATAATTACTGGTTAGAAAAAAGTCCTGTTGACAGCACTTAATGCTGGTCCCTTGAATTACGAGAAGCGTGCCTTTAGGGCAGAATGCATGTAATGCTTGAAAGTCAGGAGTATACTTCCAGTTGGCAGTTTTAATAGCACGCTTCCATGCTGTGCTCATTTTTATATTGTTAGTAAGCAACTTCTTGAGGAAATCACATTGCAGTCAATGTGCTTGTGTAGGAATTTGTGCTTGTCCACAACAATTGGCAGAATAGTAAGTATACTAGAGCTGGCCGTGTGGTTCAACTTAATGCCGATGAGAAAGAGGGCCTTCCTGGTTTTAACTACACCTTTCTTTGGAAGGAATTCAGATACAAAATCCAAAGCATGCTGGATTTGAATACAGCAGCAATTTACATGCAGCCAAGATACTGCAACAGTACCTGAGAAACAGCAGTTTTAGAACATGGTACACAAAAAGGAGACGGCAAGTTTGGGTTAAACAGTTTTCAAGAGGGATCCATTAATCTAGTCATAAGAGACAGAGTTTCTCCATGACTCTGCTGAATGATAACATGATGTAACCTAGAATATATAAAGAATGGTACTACTGGTACTAATCCTGAACCACATAGCTGACAAGCAAAGTGATGTGACCCACCAGAGTAGCAGACTTCATCATCAGACTTTCTCCTCACTACTCAAAATTAAATCTTATCACTAATTGTACATAAAGCTCAGATTAAAAGGTGTTTGCGCCATGCAGTTACACATGAAAGCAACCACTATTTGCAGATGTAAACAGTACAGTCTGATACCACTTTTAAACAGAAATTGTTAGGCAGTGAATCCATTGGGGTTTTGCACCTGGGTATACTAGAACCACATTCAAATAGAAAGAGCACAATATTGATGCAGCATCACCCTCATACACTGACACATGTAAATAGTCCTCTCTGACCTTCATTCAAAGTAGTATCGCATTTTGAACAGCATGTCAATAGTACATCATATAGGGATTTTCCAAAGTTTTTGAAAAGTAGCAGCATCTTAATCTTTTGTAAACAAAGAAGGAGACACAGAGGGGTATGAAACCACCATTCAGAAACTTTCAGGATTCTTCAATCACAAGCTGCCTGCTGTCTCCTAAATGACAGCCTCCTAGGGCATATTAATGACACAGTGCTACTTTAAGGGAAGAATTTTTGTAATGCATCTTTTCTCTATGCAAGCAGGGCGTCTAGGTCTCACAGAGAGCAAGCAGTAGTTGTCTGGCTTAAAACTGCTGTTTAGCTGGACTGCATTTCACAGATGTTTTTTTGTGGGCACTATTTTCAGATCACACAGTACGAGGTTAATAATTATGCCTTCTTTAGAAATCTGACAGTATTTTGTCACCTGAATGTGGACCATGTTTTCAGGGCACAAAACAGGGAAAAGAAATAGTCAGTTTATGTACATTCCTGGATCTTTCTACCAGAGATGCCTTGTTCTGCACTTAGCAGGTGTGCCAATGCCACTGAAATCTACATCTCACAACTGACTAAGTGACACTGCCCTAGAGCCTTCACATGTTGTATTCCAGTTGACTAACAAATGCTGTCTTGTTTTTGGAGAAGCTGCCTGCAGCGCTGCGATTGCTTCTGGTTGTATTATATTTTAGGGAAATTCTTCAGGAATTTTAACTAACTGTTGGAGCCACAGGGTTAAAAAGCCTAGTCTCAGAGCTGGGAAAAAAAAAAACAAAAACAAAAACAAACAGCAATAGGAGTCATGTTTAGGAAAAAACTATAGCTAGTACTGGGATTAAAGGTTTCTGTTCTTTATTTTCTTGTCTTCTTTTCTGCTGAAGATCAAATGTGTATGTGGGCAACCTTTTTTCTTGCATATGTTGCAATCTGAAAAGAGGCTTATCCTTGACAACTTTATTAGACCACTAAAATTTCTCAGCGGTAAGACACTTCTTTAGACCCATTAGCCCCTTCTTGCTCTTGTCAACATGCCCTTAGCCAAAATGTTTCTCTTGCCATAAAGAAATAGATTTAAGGTATTCCCAGTTCTGATGCATTTTCTTAGCAAGTGCTTTAATATTATTGGTTTTAAATAGAAAATAATATACATTATACTTATAGTGTATATATATTTATATATTTTATATATATGCTTTCCTATTCTGAAGGTTTTTTTATCCAATTTAGCACAGAATAAAATGTAAATACTATTTCTTTCCATTAAACAACATAATTTATTCTCTTGATATTACCTCATTTGTTTTTAAACAGCCTCAGGCTTGTAAAAACTGAGGAAGTCTGTTTCATAAATATTTTAAAAACAAGGTTCGGGTGCAAATAATTTCTAATTTTGGAACATACACATACAGCAACACATATGTATGGATTAATGGTATATGGATTTAATGTGTTGTTAGTGTCTTATTCAAAGTCATTTTTGTCTAGCACGTGCTAAACAAATTCTGCTGGGTAGAATAATTTTCATACATATGGGGAATAATCTTCAACAAATCAGAAGAAAATGAAGTTCATGCTAAAGATTTCACTGAGTTCAAAGTGCGTAGGGACAGGTTACCATTTGATTATAAAATAATTAGTTCTCATCACTAGATACACTACCTTTTGTCACTGTGATGCTATGGGTATTTTCTTGTCATGTGAACCTAACTAGGTGGAGAAAATCACCCTTTCTGGAACGGTAAAGGACAGGTCTCAGTGAATCATTGCTCCTTTTTGCTAAAACAGAAACAGTTATAGAGCTAGGAAAATAAATTACTAGAAGCATACTCAGGAAAAATCTGCAAGTTTCAGTGTAGCCTCTAGCCCTTAAAACACTATCTGGCCACTTCTGGGTCACTGTCTCTTCTAAATGACCTCCATTCAGTTGTATAACTTAAGTCCTAGGAGAAACTTTCAACAAATTCCTGTAATTTATATTCTTTTCTTTCAGCTCCTGATATAAATCCTATTTGGATAGCTTGATGCCTCAGGCATAGCTGGTAAATTCCACTAGGAAGGTAAATCATCATAGAATCACAGGGTTGTAAGGGACCTTAAAGATCATTGAGTTCCAACCCCACTGCCATGGGCAAGGACACTTCCACTAGAGCAGGTTGCTCAAAGCCCCATCCAGCCTGGCCTTGAACACTTCCAGGGATGGGGCATCCACAACTTCTCTGGGCAACCTGTCTCAGTGCCTCACCACCCTCACAGTAAAGAATTTCTTCCTAATAGCCAAGCTTTTCTTCCTTTCTAGCCAAGATTTAGGTTAGATCTTAGGAAGGTGAGACTGACTGGCCTGTAGTTCTCCAGGTCTTCTTTTTTTCCCTTTTTGAAAATGGGGGTTATGTTACCCCTTTTCCAGTCAGTGGGAACTTCACCGGACTGCCATGACTTTTCAAATATAATGGAAACTGGCTTGGCAACTTCATCCACCAGCTCCCTCAGGACCCATGGATGGATTTCATCAGGTCCCATGGACTTATATACTTTCAGGTTCCTTAGATGACCTTGAAACATGTAATGAGTGGATGCCTCCAAAATAAAAATATGTACTTTTACAATAACAACTTCTCTAGTCATGGCCAGGCTTTGTAGCCTTCAAGTTTCAGAACAAAGACATTCATGATCCCAGCTGCCATACTTGCACCAGTCCACGCAAAATGTCTTTGCTATACATTCTAGCTAAGACTTCTCTGGCATACTGTTGACCTCAAAACGGTAAGTTGTAAGCACTAACACCCTCTTTAACAAAGAATTTTCAGATTTTATTTATTGCTTCTCACATAGTCAGGGAAATAAAATTGAAATAATTTTTAAAAGGAAATACAAAAATCTATAAAAGGTCTTTTTTTATTTCAGGACATTGATACAATGTGGCTTTTCACAACAACCACCTGTGTGCTTGCACCTTGATGACCTCTGAGTCATTAACATTTAAGAGGCCTATTCACAAGGCATGTCTCTTACCTCCCTCTGTTGTAACTGTGGACTCTTTCACAATATAGGTGTTTATAAAGGAGAAATGCATACCTGAGAGAGATAATAATGAGCTCTACTATCATAGACCCACTTTTTATCCATTAATTATTTAGCATATCCACAAGAAGACTAAACTTTTATTGGGTACCCAAACTTCTATTGGGTACCCACCACATGTATGAAAAGTGTAATAGTAACTTGCCAGCTGCATACCTTACTCTGGAAAATTATCCTCATTATAAAATATTTATTTCTCTGTATAGACATAAAGTAATAGAAATTACGATGCTTGCAAAATGATCTAGTGGACAGAAGATCAAAATATCAAACTCAATGCGACAGCACGAATAACAAAATCTACATAAAAGTTGCCAATACGTAGCACTGGTACCAGTTAAAAATATTTGTGCAATAGGGACTTAAATGCAAGACTGAAGTCAGGTACTTGATTTCATAGTTTCCATGCAGACATTTTACACCTGTCATCTTGCTGCCTTGGTTGGCAAACTCACAAGGTGCCCTGAACCCCTGCGGGACACTGCTCTGGGAAATATAGCCCCATTGGCAACAAAAACAGTTCAGCTTGGCTGAAAAGAAATGAGAGCTGAGACATTGTCTGATGGTAGGCTTGAGTTACAATCATGAGAAATAAAGACTCTTCATGGAGACAACATCAGAGGTAAGCCAAGCAGGCTGATACAAATAAGTGCATTCTACAGTTACGCAGCAGATAAAAGATAGACTTCGTAAACACTGTAAGTGCATTTACGATTTACTAACCCCTTTGCATTAGTTAATTACCATCTCTATTTTCCAAAGTAAACAGCTTTTTCCTAATGAATCATGATTCAAGTGAACTAAAGTTGTGACTAAAATTAAACTGACAAAATGTCTATTTTTAGACCTTCTCCTGTTCTTGATTTGAATTACCAGTCGCATGTGCCTTTTAAGCAGCCTTTACTTCTGAAGATGAAGTTCTCTCATGTGTATACAGTAAGTATGATTGAAATAATGTATTATTTTAAAAATCTTCAACTTTGGATACACATAGGTCAGTTTCCCGATTGCTACATGAAACAAAACCAAAGTGGGCATCCTCACAGATTTTTAAGGACTCTAAAAGCAAACTTGAATAGCATTTAATCTAATTGGTGTGCAACATGGAAACCAAACAGCACCTTTTCTGACCACAGTCCCTGAAAAAGCACTCACAACGTGAAGAATAAAACTTCTGTATATTTATGTATCTGTTGTCTGAAAAATAAATCTGTAGTTTAGATAGAGGGAATAATCTCTCCAGAAAGATGCATGTCAGCTGCCAGCACCAAAGCTCCTGAGAGATTACACTGAACTATTTAAAAAAAGGATCATTTATTTAAAGTACACACTGCACAATACTCAGCACTTCTGATGAAATGAAGTACAGAACCACCTCCTACCTTGTCTTTGCAAAAGCAAAGTTCTCAGAGCTCCTCAACCACATTGGTAACAAAAACCAAAGGGAAACAATTCTTCCTAAAGTGAAAAATGGAAACTGCCACCATGGTTTTGCCTTTCAAATAAAAGAGGGATACTTCATAAACAGAGATAGTTCTTCACGAGACTTTAAATCTCATTCCTCTTCAACTTTTTCTCCTCTTAATGTCTTTCTTACTGCATAAAAAAAATGTGTAATTTAGCTTGGACTTCATCATATTTGCCAGACAAAAATAACAACAAGAAAAGAAAGGGAGAAAAGTCCATCAATATCTCTCATCACATACATTCACCTCTTTCCTAGGATACTGTAATTGTCTCAGGCAAACTCTGTGAAGTCTAACTTGCAACAATGAATTCTGGTAAGGAATCCTATATGGTTTATGGTCTGTAACAGGTATTTCATGTGTAGAAAAGACAAATTTGTTGGTGTGAAAAAAGGAGATGAAGTATAAAACAACCTTCGATTTCAAGGCAGTATTCATACTCTGAGAGAATATCCACTTTACAACTTATGCAATATGATTATTGCTATCTTTTTGTACATCCATAGCAATTTGGAGCCCTAACTGCTGTGCTTGATACACTCAAATGGTAAAAAAACAAATCCAAGTTGGTCCCTTCCCCAAGGAACCTACACATACACGACAAGACAAGTAGCTACTTACAGGGAAAATACAAAAAAGAACTCCTGAGAGCTAAAAAATGAACTTAGTTGATATTGCTCATTAAAAAGAGTCCCTGTGCTGAAGGTATCAAAAGAACATATGCCTAACACATTCTATTTCTTTAATACAATATGGCAGAAGAAAGAAAGAAAATGCTGGTATATAATATTGTATGTGAGTGCATAAACCTGTATCATGCTAAAAGATGAATATTTAAGGGAAGCTGTAGCCCATACTATAGATAGTGTAAAGTCACATGCCAGATTTCCCTTCCTAAAAGTACAGAAATAAAAAGTAAAGAAAGGGGGGGAAAAATGACAAGAACTGAAGTCACTAGGGGCTTGCACAGCCTTGCATCTCCTATATCACACCGTGACTACAAAAACTCCTCTGGGCAAAATGAATCCACGATCCTATTAAAGCCATCTTTTGATTTGGACGGGCCATGGTTTTTTTAAAGGTATTGAGGGACCAGTGCACATTGGGGCATGAATACATTATGGCTGGAAATGAAATACAGAAAGTTCTGTGAAGGAAGTATCAATAATTAATGCTTTTTTCCATTGATATTTCAGACTCTCATACCACATTACAGACAGGGAGTCCAAAAAAGCATCATCAATAACCATAGTTTGGCCACGGACTGTGTAACACAAAGGAAAATGCACTCTGTATTTAATACTATAAGTTCTGATATTATCTTATTTTCTGTGTTGGATATCATTAATTGTACGACACTGCAGAGTCACAAAGAACCTTCTTGTGATAGGAGCAGGTATGAAGCTCTTATGAACAAGCATGGTCCATAAAAGTCAACATTAGGGCCGAGAAAAAAAAGAAAAAAAGACAAAAATATGATGCCTCAAAAATCAGTAGTAAAATTCACACTTTTTTAATATGAGTTCTGAAGGAAGGAAGCAGAGGGTTTTTCTGAGGAAGAATTAACTAATTACTGATTAAAAGGTATGAGAATTGGCTTGCAGCAAGCTGTATTTTGCCTGTAGCATGATATAAGCAATGGTTTATATACAAGTAACAATTTGTAAATGACCAAAAAGGATAAATGAGGTGCTATAACACTTAGGTATGATGAACCAAATGAACCAGAAACTGCAGAGTTTTGATAGGAAATACAGAAAGTATACGAAAGCAGCAAGTAAGGATTTCACTTCCACTAAGTGTTAGTAAGGAATTCATATTCCATCTCAGAACATAAATGAATACTCTGCTCATAAATGAATAGTCTGCTCAGGTTATACAGTACTGAATCTGGGTTAGCAATTTTAACAGTAAAAAGTGTGTTTAAACTGTACTGGGCAAACATCTTGAATTCAAAAGAACTGTTAGTTGAAAAGGATGATATTTACAAGGCAAATGTTGGCACAACAGTCACAGTAGGCTAGGACTTGAAATCAGGAGGTTCTGTTCCCACCTCTGCTATTGATATACAATCTTGAACAAGTCTTTCTACATCTTTAATGCTGTGTTTACGTACTTGTTAACTTACTCTATCTACGATACAAGACAGAGTGCTGTATGTTTGCCCAGCACACACACCCCTTGGCTTGACTAAGGCCTCCTCATGTTACTAATACAACAGAGAGCACCCATTAATAAATACCAAAGTCACTAGTGATTATAGAAGACCTTGATCATCCAAAGCAAGTGACCTAGTGTGTTCGAATAATCACTCATCTCAGTGGCTCCAGTTCTTGATTTGATCTACCTGAGTTTTAGATATGAACTATGCTTTCTGACAAGATTTTTTAAAAATAAACAAATAAAAAAAATTCTTGGAACACTTTTGTCTAAAATCGTGGGACTAGAAGAGTTTGTGCTAGTACTGAGTATTCCATGGTGAATTGATTTCCTTGGCAGCTGCCTGCAAGAGTTAGAATTCTCAGAAAAAATCCAGTTAGAAATAAACTATTGCTCAGGAAATAAATATGTCAGGGAATACAGGTGACAGGAGAAGCTTGAAGAAGCTAAACTTGTCATTCACTCCCAACAAAAATGGCAGTAGTTGAAGATACCAAATCAAGACTGGTTCAGTAAAAAGGTCATAGAAATTGCTGAAGAGAAAGCTACACATTTTGTCTGATGAGCTCATACTTGACAGAAAAAACTAAATTTGAGTCTGATATGCAATAAACAGAAAAAAGCCAGAGGTATAACACAAGTTTGCATGAACAGGAAGAAAAGTTGGCAGACAAAAGGCAGAAAGCAAGCCAAGGACTTGGAACAGAAGCAGAGGTAAAGCAATATACATGAGGGGAAGGAGCTAAACAAACGTTAGTCAGTCAGCAGTTGTAGGTCTGTAAAGACCAGGAGACATGTTTATAGGCTCATGATATAGACTGAAAAATATGGCATTTGTCTTCTCTAGACTCTATTCTTTGCTTCATTATATGTTTAAATAATTGAGAAAGGTGTCTAAAAAGAAATTGGCACCTTTTGTCACTGTAGACTTCTAAATAAAGAACAAAATGAATCAAGAATCTGTAGTTAAATTTCTAGATTTGAAGTATCAGTTGCAACCTCCGGGCTGTAATTATATTCTTGCTTGCTAACAAAACCCAAAAACTGAGAAGTCTGGAAAAGTAACACTTTTAACACTGTTGGAAGATACTGACAAAAAGACATGATTATTTTTCTCATAGCTATTTTACTGTACTTAATGTGCATTTAGTTAGCAAACACACAGGAATTTTGTATATATCTATGATCCTCATACAATATAAATATAATGCTCTAATATACAGTGGAGTATTAGGACAGGTGAACATGCAATGCTATGCAGAAATGCCCAATAGAAATCTCCCCAAGGGAACATAAGAGTTCAAAGGTTTGCTCTTCAGCTTCTATAAAAAAAACCTACTTTGCTTCCTTCCTCATGTCTGGTGCCGGATCTGTGTGGCAGATGGTTTAGGATTTTCCAGTGTATCCCAGAGAGGTAGAGTTCTTAAACAATTTACCCTTAGTGGATGGCATATCCCTTCTCCCCAGAAGCCATCCGAAAAGCTGGACAATGATTTATACTGTGGGATAGGTGGTCGGTGTCTCAGTACTGCAGAACAAAGTCAAGGCAACGGAGGTTAGGAAAAAAAGGAACACAGCTGGGAAAGAGAAGATGGAATTGTATACTTCACTACAGTAAGTAAATTGCGGTTTGAGTTTGAGAGCTGAAGAAAGGGTCATGCAATAGAAAAGTAAGCAACTCAGTATTACAGCTGGTGGTGATCTGTATTAAAGAATCAGCTCTTACAAAGGAAAGGAATAGGTACAAGTCATGAT